>VDFB02236597.1:0-109853 GCA_007258455.2 Sequoia sempervirens
AAGCAACTTTTGTGGTCGAACATTCGTTATGTACGAAGTTTGAATCCTTATCTTCCGTGGATCATTGGGGGTGACTTCAATGCTATCACTGAGATTGTTGAGAAACGAGGTGGTACTAGGAGGTTGGAGGCTTCTGCTTTACTGTTCCAGGACAATATTTTTGCGTTGAATCTCGTTGATATCAAGCCTGGCAATGGTCAGTTTACCTGGAACAATCAGAGGCCCGGTGAAAGCTGCATCGCAGAGCGTCTAGATCGATTTATGGTTTCTTGCTTTTGGGTTGGTGATAGGTGGTCTTCGAGCTCGGAGATTCTGGACTGGAGGGGCTCGAATCATTGGCCTATAAAACTTATAGGCCTCTCAGCTGGGCGACCCCACAAGCCCTCCTTCAAATTCCAGCTTATGTGGTTGCGGGATCCTGACCTTCATGATTATGTTGCTCAGTGGTGGCGGGAGGGTAGACCTTCTTTCGGTACGGCTATGTATCTCTTTTCTAAGCTTCTTCAATTTGTTCAATATAAGCTTAAGCATTGGAATAGGCAATGTTTTGGAAATATTTTTAAGGCCAAGTCCGATGCTCAAGCTAAGTTGGATGGCATTACGAGGGTGATTAGGGAGAATGGGGTCTCTACGAGTTTGTTGCAAGAGGAATCCAGGGCTTTGAAAGCTTTGGAAGAATGGGAATTGAGGGAGAAGATCTTTTGGAAACAAAAAGCTCGGATTGATTGGCTTCAGGAGGGGGATAAAAACTTTGCTTTCTTCTTTCATTTTGTTAAGGCGCGAAGGCATGGTAACTCTATTCCTATTTTGGTTACGAATAGGGGAGAGACTCTGACTTCTTTTCAGAGTATTTCAGATGAAGCTGTTCATTATTTTTCTTCCCTGTTCAGTGAGGAGTTGCAAGGGAATTTGGTGGAGAAAGCTCAGGTCCTCTCTTGTATCCCTCAGCTGGTGTCTACGGAGATGAGGGAGGATCTTATGGGTGAGATCACTCTAGAGGAATTGGAGGGGATGGTGTTTCAAATGAAGAAAGGAAAAGCCCCTGCCCCAGATGGTTTCCCGACTGAATTTTTCCAGGAGTTCTGGGAGATCATCAAATTTGATTTATTAGAGGTGGTCAAAGAATCGCAGCAGAATAAGCAAATGTTAAAGGCCCTGAATTCCATCTTTCTAGCACTTATTCCCAAGTGTGATGGGGCGGATAGGTTAAGCCGATTTCGGCCTATTGCCCTATGCAATGTAGTGTATAAGATTATCTCTAAGCTAATTGCTAATCGGTTGAAAAAGTGGTTGCAGTTGCTCATTTCTGAGGAGCAAAGTGGTTTTGTGGAAGGCAGACAGATTCTGGATGGGATTGTTATAGCTACTGAGACCATCCATTCGATGGCAATTTCTCAGGAAAAGGCTATGTTTATCAAACTGGATATGGCAAAGGCCTACGACAGAGTTAGTTGGTCTTTTCTTCAGAAGATCCTGGCCACTTTCGGATTTGGGGATGATTGGATTCATTCGGTCATGAGTTGTGTTACGTCAGTTTCCTTCTCAGTATTAACTAATGGGGAGCATTCTAAGTTGTTTGGAGCCTCTCGCGGAATTAGGCAAGGTGATCCTCTCTCCCCTTGTTTATTCTGTTTGTGGAAGGCTTGGGGCGCCTTCTGAGACGACAGGTGGAGCTAGGACTTATTCAGGGGTGGCGGTGGGGAGGTGATTTATCCCCTCAATCCCACTTGCAATTTGTGGATGATACTACCTTGATGGGGGCTGCCACTATTCGGGAGGCAACTAATATCCGCAGGGTGTTGGATGCGTATCTTGAAGCTTCGGGTCAATCAATTAATGATGACAAGTCTTCCATTTATTTCTTTAATACTCTAGATCCTATCCAGAGGAGACTTGCTTAGATTCTTCGCTTTCAGATTGGGACTCTTCCTCTGTCTTACCTTGGGTTCCCTGTTGCGATGGGCAGATTAACGAGGGAGTCGTGGCAGCCTATCCTGGATAAATTTCGGTTGAGGGTTACTTACTGGACCAACCGATGGTTGTCCTTTGTTGGGTGGGTTCAGTTAATGAAGTTTGTGGTCCAGGCTCTTCCCATTTATCGGGGTATGCTTCAGGTGGCCCCAAAGGGCTTTGTCTCAGATTTGGACTCTTTGGCAAGACAGTTTCTTTGGGCGGGCAGTCTGTTGTCTTCCAAGTGGAGTTTGGTTAGATGGGATATGGTTTGTTGTCCTAAGCAGTTTGGTGGTTTGGGATTGAGGCAATCCGCGCTGGCAGGGACGACTTAAGCGGCTAAACTATATTGGAGGTGGTGCACGGAGAAGGATATGATTTGAGCTAGGATCCTTTCCTATAAGTATTTTCAGGGTGCTCCTGGGGAAGATATCCCTCGCTACCCTTTGGTTGGTAAGGGATCGGTTGTTTGGGCTACCCTCAAGAAGGGAGCTGCACTGATCAAGGATGGATTATTTTGGATTTGTCGGCGTGGGACAGAGGTTCAATTTTGGTATGATTCTTGGAACAGTCATCCACCCATCCTCACTCAGTTCCCTGACTTGGCTGCCCTGAGTAGGGGTTTCAGTGATGCAGGTTGGACGAGGGTAAGTGACTTTAAGGTGCTTTCTCTTCAGGGTCAGCTTGTGTGTGCTAGGTGGAAAACTTCGGAGGAATGGCCGGTTATTGGCATGGAAGAGGATTGTAGGACGTTGCATAATATTCTCTTGGGCAGACAGTGCAATCCCCTCAGGGATAGGGATATTCTCGCATGGTCGCCTAATCCGAAAGGTCACTACACGGTTGCGGCGAGTTATCAGTGGCTACTTTCTCAAAGGGTTGAGGGGGCGGAAGTTCCTTGGTGGAAGAGGGTGTGGAATAAGTTTTCTTGGCCGAAGTGTAACTGCTTTGCCTAGATCTTGGCTTGGAACAAGTGTTTGACTTAGGATAATATCCAGAAGCATGGGTTTCAGGGCCCGTCTAAGTGTGTGCTGTGTGGGAATGGTGAAGAGGACTCTTCACATCTTTTCTTTCGATGTCCTTTCACCTTGCGGCTCTGGCATTCTTGGTGGAATGTTTGGAACAGTCCCTGTGTTCATGCTTCCTCCCTTGTAGATTTTTGGAACAGCTTGGGTAGACGCCCCTCGATGGCCTCTTTTTTGCAGGATGCGTGGTGGGTTGGGCCTATCTTCTTGTTGTGGCAGGTTTGGTTGGAACATAATAGGAGGATTTTCAAAGGGGAGTTGTTGCAGGTTCAGCAGGTGTGGTTTAGAGTTCTTGGGATGATTCAGGAAACTATTCAAGCCAAAGGGGTTGTAGAGCTGCCACTTGAGAAGGACGCGAAGTTAGTGACCCGGTTGGGTATCCAGGGGTTTACCCCTGTTGCGCCTTGTTGCCGGAAAAGTAGGTGGGTGGGGCAACGTGTCCAACGGTTAGGGAAATGGCAGCCTCCCCCCGTGGACACCTTGAAGGTTAATACTGATGGTTCTTCTAGAGGTAATCCTGGTCTAGCTGGAGTTGGTGGGGTTGGCAGGGATTCTTCTAGCTTGGTGGTTTTCCTCTTTTCCATTCATAAGGGGACTCAGACTATTAACTTTATGGAAGGTTGGGCGATTCTTCATGCCTTGGAAAGGGCCTATGAGAAGGGATGGCATAGGGTTATTTGTGAATCTGATTCTTAGGTTCTGATTAATCTTCTCAATCAAGGGAGAACGTCGGATGTTAACTGGCAGTTGGCAATGATGGTGCAACAGATTTTGCAGATCGGTAATTTGATGGAAAGAGTGTCTTTTGTCCATATTCCCCGTGAATGGAATAGGACTGCTGATTGTCTGGCCAAGTGGGCCTCAGAGCATCTGGAGGACTGGAAGATTGATGATTGGGCTCAGATCCCTCAGGAGCTTAGTTTGGATTTGGAGAGGGTTCTGGTTGAGGACAGTGCGGGTGCTGATTGATTTGTCTTTTTGGTTTTGTTGGTGCTTTTTGTTCCTTTCGGGCTTGTGCCCTTGGCTTGTTTGTAATGCTGGTTTCTGATATTCAATAAAGTTTTTACCCCTTTTATTAAAAAAAAAGGAAGAAAAATCAGCAAAGCTATTTTTAGCTTTTGTGCAAAACTTGTCCAAACATAGCCAAGTTTATAGTCAATCTTCAAGTTTTTCAGCATGGAGTACTCTCCCATTGAATTCAAAGCAAAACAAGTGTTATAACCTTGTGCTCTTAGCTGAACAAAAATATTGGCAAATTAGTTTTAGTTTCCTCTCTTTAAGCAACATCAGCAAAGAGGGAGCTTCCCCTCTTAATTCAAAGAGAAGTTTATCTGTGCATAGTTGTCCATTTCTAATTTGCACACCAGAGGTGCGAATTGAAATGTACAAACCCCTGTCCTCACTGTTTTCTGAAACGGTCTGTTTTTGCTTGTTTTTGAACGTTTTTGGTTTTATTTGTGTTTTTGCTTGCAATAAATAAATATGCGATTTTGAAAGAAAATCCAATAAATTCAAATAAATGAATACTGAAGCAGATAACCCTTGAAATAGCTAACATACAATCTTATTATTCTTTCCAGATGATTACAATAATAGATCTCGACATGCGAGACTAAGTTTTAAATAAAAATATAGGATCAAGAACTTTGATTTGCGATCCGTTGGACAAGTTAAGCGTGAAATGCGGCTAACCCCAAGATATCATCTTCTCCCTGCAACCGATGTCACCAAATGGATCCAAAGATCTGCGCCCCTGTTGGTGAAGTAAGGCGCCAAGGCGATTCTGCTTGCATGAAAAGTACGGCCAGTACTTGCAGGTACGGCCCTGTAGTAGCAGCAAAAGTACGGCCCCAGCAGCAGCAAGAAATCTGTACGGCTTTATGAGGTTTGTCTGGAGTTTATGAAATAGGTGCCTAAATAATGAACCCTTCCCGGAAGAGTTTCAAATCAAAAACCCTGAAGATGTATCAACTGTGAAGCTCTGTGACAACCTCTGGATGAAGCTATCTCTCTGATACGCAATAAATCAGCTGATATTTCACAGCCTCTAAACTGCAGTCACTGAAGATGGCACGTTCTCCAATGCACGATGAAAACTGGAACCCTTGGCTCTATTTTCAAAAGAAGACTTGATCAAAATTCGATTTTTCAACATAATGAGCTCTTTTCCCAATGAAACCCTTATATCCTTCAAAAAGTCGACTTTTTCTCAAAAAGGCATCATTTAAATAAAGTTCGAACTTTTCTTTTAATTTTTCAATAGTCTCGAACGCACTTTTAATTATAAATTATAATTGAAAAATGGCCCCTCTTCACTGTTGGTCGACCCCTTTAAGAAATCACTTAAGTTATAATATTAAATAATATTATAACTTTATAATATAAGCTTCAAATAATTAATATTTAATTTGACAATTAAAATATTAATATCTTCCTCAAAATACGTCCGATTAACGAACCGTCTGAAGCTGGAGAATAAGTGATTGATTTTGCACACAACCAGACCATACTGCTAAAAATAGCAAGGGTGCTCCGCTGAGTGACCTTACTTACTAAAAATAGCAAGTCAGGCAGATGATGTCCGAATGACCCTGAACGAAAACCAACTGGTAAATTCTAACGACCGAAACCAAGCCAAGCTCCACAAGACCCTCTATCCATCCTATCAGCCTACGAGGGTCGCATAATAGGCTAATCATAAGCTCTAAGAGATGTCAACTGGAAGGGGACATGATAGTCCGCCCCTCCTGAAATTGCTTGTCCTCAAGCAATCTCAACTCCGGATGCTGCAGAATATCCTCGCTCTCCCATGTAGCATCCTCCATTGGCAAATCTCTCCATTTCACCAAATATTCCCTAATAGTCCTCCTACGCAACTGTCTCTCTCTGTACTCCAGGATAGACTCAGGTACTAAGATCAACTTTCCCTCGTCATCTAAGGGAGGTAAAACTGTTGAAGGTACCACATGGTGTCCCAACGCCTTCTTGAGACGTGACACATGAAAAACATTGTGGACCTTGCTATCCGCCGGAAGCTCTAGCTCATAAGCCACCTCTCCAACACGCCTCAGAATCCTGAAAGGACCATAATATTGTGGCTTAAGCTTCTCCGAACCACTCTTCCTAGGAGTAGACTGGCGGTAGGGCTGCAGCATAAGATAAACCATGTCACCCACCTCAAAAAACCTCTCTGTCACTCTTGATCTGCGTGCCCATACGCTGATTACGTACCCTTAACAATATTCTCCTTGAGAGCCCTCATAGTGTCCCGACTCTCCTGCAACAAGTCTCCAGCACTCGACACTCTACTGTCACTCAGTAGCAAATCCAAAAAACTAGGCGCCTCATAACCGTACAACGCCATGAAGGGGGACATCTGAATGGTCATGTGAAAGGTAGTATTGTAGCAATACTCGCACAAATAAATCCACTTGACCCACACCTTTTGCTGCCCTGCAATGTAATTCCTGAGGTAGCCTTCCACCCATTTGTTCACTATTTCCGTCTGACCATTGGTCTGTGGGTGGTAACTGGTGCTCGGTGTAAGCTCGGTCCCACAAAGTCTGAACACCTCCTGCCAGAAGTGACTCAAGAACCGACTATCCTTGTCGCTAACTGTGCTCCGAGGCAACCAATGTAATCTGAAAACCTCACGAAAGAAGACCTCTGCTACCTGTGTAGCTGTGTAAGAAGTGGTGATCGGAAAAAAGTGGGCATACTTCGTCAGCCGATCCACAACTACATATATATAATCTCGTCCCTGGGCTTTGGGCAAGCCCGTAATAAAATCCATCGACAGGCATTCCCACTTCCTATCAGGAATCGGAAGTGGCTACAACAATCCTGCCGGATACGTGTTCTCTTACTTGTTATGCTGACAAACAAGGCACTCACGCACATACTGAAGAACATCTGCCTTGAGACCCTTCCATGTAAATCTCTCCCGAATCTGTCTATATGTTTTGAAATACCCGGGATGCCCTGCTATAGGTACATCATGAAAGGCTCGCATAATAATGTTCATCTCAGATCCTAGGATCAAGAAAATCCTGTTCTTGTAAATGATCAAGTCATTCACAAGTGTATACCTGGTGTCTACCATCGATCCCTCAACAATACTGGATGCCCAAGTATCCTTGGCATACTCGGCCACAATCAAGTGCCTCCAGTCCTCTGCAATGTGAACCATAGAGCTCATATAAGGTCTCCGTGAGAGAGTGTCAGCCACTACATTCTGCGTACCTTTGATGTAGGTGATATCAAAGTCATATGCCTGTAACTTACCCACTTCTGCTAACAATCGTTTAAGTCTCGCTGCCCCAGGAAATGCCTCAAACTGTTGTGGTCAGTTTTAATGCAAAACTTACTGCCCACAAGATATTGCCTAAATTTGGCCAAGGCATGCATTATGGCCAACATCTCCTTATCATAAATACTGTAAAGCCTCTCCGGACCTCTGAGCTTTCTGCTCTCATAAACGATCGGGTGCTTGTCCTGCATAAGCACCGCTCCAATGCCCTCACCAGAACCATCACATTGAAGCTCAAAAGGCTTCGTAAAATCTGGCAGTGCCAACACTGGACACGTAGTCATCAACTCCTTGAACCTCACAAAACACTCCTGTGCCTCAAGAGTCCAACAGAATGCACCGTTTTTCAACAAATCCGTCATAGGTGCTGCATGGCGTGAATAACCATTCACAAATCTGCGATAAAAACCACACAAGCCAAGAAATCCTCGCAGCTGTGTAAGGTTCGCCGGAGTAGGCCAATCTATGATAGCACGGATCTTCTCAGGATCCATCCGCACTCCCTCTGCACTGATGATATGGCCTAAGTAGAGCAACTCAGTCATCCCCAAATCACACTTGGACTCCTTGGTATTTAAGGACTCCCTCTCAAAATCTTTGAGCAACATGTCGAGATGAGCCAAATGCTCCTTGATCACATTGTAAATCGAGAATGTCATCGAAGAGGAACAAGTACATATCTCTCGATGGTAGTGGAGAACCACAGTAATGGTGGGCGGAAATGTCGCTATGTTGGTTAGCCCAAATGGCATCACCACAAACTCGAAGTGTTCACACAATGACAGATGCGATCTTCTCAACATCACACGCTCCACAGAACTTTTGATCTGGTGATATCGATCTCGGTCTATCTTAGTGAAATAACATACCATAGACTCATCAATAAAAGCTCATCTATCACGAGGTATAAATTTTGTTTTGATGGTCTCTTATTGAGGACTACATAATCTATGCATATGAAAGGGTACCATCCTTCTTCTTCACTAGGACAACAACTAAAGAAGCGAATGGTGGTTAATTGGTGAATGTGACCCATAGCAAAGCAGCTCCTTAATAGTTTTCTCAATCTCATCATAAAACATGGGATGCATGCGGAGTGATCATGGCCAGACTTAGCGCGCCCTCCTCAAGCTCTGTGATGTGCTCAATACCTGCCCACAATAAAGGGGTCTCACACGGTGGAATGTCTTGAAAACCTTCTCATGCTTGACTCTCAACTGCTGAATGTCAGGATGATACTCTGTCTTATGCTGTCCCTCCATTAGGTGCCAATGTGCACTCGGCAGCCCACTCTACCATGTCATGTCGCATGAGTCTCTCCATGTCGGAAGGAAATAGTCCTGACATTACTATCGAATGGCCTTCAGGATATGTGTCTATACATCGACCCAAGATCTCCATGTCTTTGAGACGAAGAGTGACTTCCTCAAGGGAATGAAGCCACTTCATGCCCAAGACTAAATCAATATCTCCCATGTTCACCACGTAATAATCAGCCTTGAATTCTTATTATTCAAGCGCAAGGGGATCCTTAATCATACGATCACACCTGAGAGTGTAACCATCAGCCACCTTAACCCTAATGCCTTCGAACTCCTCAGTTATGAGTCCGCGCTTCTCCACAAATCTAGCATCAATAAAATTGTGGGTGGCTCCTGTGTCAAGAAGGGTGATGACCCTTTGTCCTGCCAAAACTCCACGAAGTCTAAATGAACCCTCCTGTTGAATGCTAGACAATCGTGCCTCCTGAATCTGGAGCTCTGACTCTGCCTCTGCCTTACGATCTGAAGCCTCTGATTCTGACTCCTTAGAACTCTCCTACTATTCGGAACTCTCAGATTCCGAATCCTCATAATAAGCCCACATTACTCTATTGGCCTTACCCTTAGGCCGCAAAGGACAATCGTGGTTAGCATCGTAGGGACCTTTGCAGTAGAAGCAAAGCTTCTTCCTGCGTAAATCATTAAGAGCCTCGCGATCCAAGGGTGCTGTTGATTTACCCTTCGAGTCACTCTTAAAATCAGATCTCTCCTTATTCTTATTAAATCCCTTATTGTCCCTGAATGAAGAAATGTTTCTGGAGTTGAATTTGCTGGATGGTGCTGCAAACTCCATGCTGCATGCCTTCTTCATAGCTTCCTGTAACGAAGGAGGATCAAAGGATTTGATCCAACCTCTCAATGGTTCCAACAGTCCCTTCATGAAAAGCACAACGAGACGCCTCTCCGATATATTAGGAACCATAACCGACAATCACTGAAAATCTCCTATGTAAGACTCCAAACTACCACTTTGTCGCAACTAAGCCAAATCTCTGAAATAAGATTCTGGATCCTTCTTGTCGAATCGTTCTACCAACCTGTCTACGAACTCCTGGTATGTGGTGATACGATCATGCTGGAGTGTCACCATCCCGTGGTGCCACCAGTCATAAGTTGCTCCCTCAAGATGCAGTGTAGCATACCTAATAGCATCCTCCTCACCATAGGATGCAATGTGAGGAAAGTATCGTTTCTAATCCAGGCCTCCTTGCCACTACCATCAAACATAGCTAGAGTAAGTCTGTTTGTGGCATGCTTCAGATCATTATTATTATTATGTCTAGGCCTCCAATCTTGTCGACCCCTGTGATGTTCTCTCCTCTATGTGATAAATCTGTCAAAGGTAATCCTCTCTCTGACCTCAGGTGGTACTAACTCCCACTCATCGTTCGCTGCCATAAGTGTATCAGCGAACAAACCCTCATGCTCCTCACCTGCAATAGCCTCATCGGGCTTCTGTCTCACAAAAGTAGGCCTAGTTGGCCTGTCTGCCGTCCGTGAACAATCCTCGGTGCTCTCCGTGAACCTGCGTCACTCCTGTTCTCGTCACGACGAGGTGACGGTCTCCTCGGTGTACCAATCCTATGGATCGCCATGGTCAACTGCTGTAATACATCAGCTACCTGCTGTTGGCCTGTCCAAAGATCTCTGAGAGTATGTAAGACCTCTACGTCATCATTATCTCTAGGGTTTTGAGGAATCTCTGTTCTGTCAGCCATGGTACCCGACTGCCTGTTCAACCCCTGTTGCCTGTCAATCAAGGCTCTCCTGCGAGTATAATATCTGTGAGGCCCAACCTCTTGTGGCTGCATAAGAATGCTAAACCCTCAGGATGGCAGGATTTAGCTCTGATACCACTGTAGAAACCCCTATTCTCACTGTTTTCTGAAACGGTCTGTTTTTGCTTGTTTTTGAACGTTTTTGGTTTTTTTTGTGTTTTTGCTTGCAATAAATAAATATGTGATTTTGAAAGAAAATCCAATAAATTCAAATAAATGAATACTGAAGCAGATAACCCTTGAAATAGCTAACATACGATCTTATTATTCTTTCCAGATGATTACAATAACAGATCTCTGACATGCAGACTAAGATTTAAATAAAAATATCAGATCAAGAACCTTATTTGCAGCCGCCTGGATGAAGTTAAGCATGGTACGGCTAGCAAGATATCATTTTCTCCCTCTGTCTGATGTCTGCAAATGGATCCAGAAGATACTGCACCCCTGTTGGTGAAGTAAGACTGCCAAAAAGGAAGGCGATTCACCTTGCATGAAAAGTACGGCCAGTACTTGCAGGTACGGCCCTGTAGTAGCAGCAAAAGTACGGCCCCAGCAGCAGCAAGAAATCTGTACGGCTTTATGAGGTTTGTCTGGAGTTTATGAAATAGGTGCCTAAATAATGAACCCTTCCCGGAAGAGTTTCAAATCAAAAACCCTGAAGATGTATCAACTGTGAAGCTCTGTGACAACCTCTGGATGAAGCTATCTCTCTGATACGCAATAAATCAGCTGATATTTCACAGCCTCTAAACTGCAGACACTAAAGATGGCACGTTCTTCAATGCATGATGAAAACTGGAACCCTTGGCTCTGTTCTCAGAAGAAGACTTGATCAAAATTCGATTTTTCAACATAATAAGCTCTTTTCCCAATGAAACCCTTATATCCTTCAAAAAGTTGACTTTTTCTCAAAAAGGCATCATTTAAATAAAGTTCGAACTTTTCTTTTAATGTTTCAATAGTCTCGAACGCACTTTTAATTATAAATTATAATTGAAAAGTGGCCCCTCTTCAATGTTGGTCGACCCCTTTAAGAAATCACTTAAGTTATAATATTAAATAATATTATAACTTTATAATATAAGCTTCAAATAATTAATATTTAATTTGACAATTAAAATATTAATATCTTCCTCAAAATACGTCCGATTAACGAACCGTCTGAAGCTGGAGAATAAGTGATTGATTTTGCACACAACCAGACCATACTGCTAAAAATAGCAAGGGTGCTCCGCTGAGTGACCTTACTTACTAAAAATAGCAAGTCAGGCAGATGATGTCCGAATGACCCTGAACGAAAGCCAACTGGTAAATTCTAACGACCGAAACCAAGCCAAGCTCCACAAGACCCTCTATCCATCCTATCAGCCTACGAGGGTCGCATAATAGGCTAATCATAAGCTCTAAGAGATGTCCACTAGAAGGGGACATTACATGAAACGCCAACACATTATTATCCAACTTCCAATGTGCATTATGGATATTGATAGTTTATACTTTATATAGATTTGAAATAGTTAAGTATTTACATGGTTTAAATAGATAAGGCATTTATTATATAATTGGTGAACTATCAAATGGAATATTCATCATAGTTTATGTAAAATTTGAAACCAAAATTAAATCATCATTAATGTTATGTCAGATATTTGCATGAGTCCATGCATTTTCCTCTAAAAATACCAAACTCCAACAGCAGTTTGATTCTAGGTTCAACTTAATAACCGCAATAATACCAATCACACAACAACAACACTTAAGAACACATGAAGAACACCAAGGAGAAAAGGCTGCTTGGATCTACTGTCCATATCCAATCACCAAAATAAAACACTTCTTACAAAATATTTGTAGGCACCAACCCACTAGAGACACCAATCTCCACCACTAAGCACCAACTCAAAAAGAGACATCAATCTCTTTAATAAGAGGCACCAACCTCTTCAATACGAGGCACCAACGTCTTCAGTAAAGTCTTGTCTTGAGAATAAATCTCCTTCACAAATTGCCTTGAATAATCCTCTTTTATATTCTTCTCCTCAAAAATCTGCTGGTGTATATATGATATATCTTTTATTTTCCACACTCCCTTCTCATTCCACACTAACATTGTATATCTTCATGCCTTCATGAAAAGAGGCATCTCTTTGAAACAGATAACCCTTTGAGAAGTCACCACCTTTTATAAAGAGATCGCTGCTTTTTGAAACTAATTCATAATCATTTTTTTTTACTTTGCCTCATGAAATATAATCACTGTCCTTAAACAATCATAATTTCTGCCTTAATAAATGTTAATTTCTGTTCATTAAGCATTGCTGTCCAAAGGCAATCGCTGCTCTAGAGGAATATTGTAATTGATGCTCTCATTACATTATAATCCTCCTTGCTTCACTTATAATCACTGCTCCTAATATGATGATAATTGTTGTTCTTAACACACACATACTTGGGCGATTTGATCTTAACTATAGGTGTTGTTTGCATAAGCACCAAAGGGAAGTCAGCCTAGGAAAAATAATTTAATTTTAATTTTCAATGACTTGGAAGGAGGTCGGCCAGTATAGAAGGAGAATCAATTTGAAATTGCCTTGCCAATATCAAGGGGGGTCGGCTTGCATTCATAAACTTGTCACCTTGAAATAATACAGACAGCCCTTGAAACAATTAGTGGCCTTTGGCCTTCATTCAATATCGTTCACACCTTTGACATCAATGACAATATTGTCAACAAAAATATATTTAAATGTAGGGGTTATGTAGCTATTTAATGCAATTCCTACAAAAAAAAAAAAAATCTTCCAAGGCAATCCAAAATACAATGAAACATATTTATGCATAAGCTCACATAAAGCATGAAGCTCATTCAAACAACTTTGTGAACATTTTATTTCATTAGGTAGTTCTAATCACAAAATATTGAACTTCCAGTTATTTTGACTGATCCATTAAAATCGTACCTTTTCACTAGCCATAAACAACACTTTGTCACCCTTCTTAACAGTTCCATCAATAACACGAAAATATACAATCACTCCTCTATATGCGTCATAGTAGCTGTTAGATACCATTCAAAAAAATAAAAATATTCATCAATGAGATAATACTTGACTCTTTACTTTATTCATAATTTTATGTCATATGATGAATAAAAAGACTACTAGCTTACAGGAAAACATTGGAGACCAACTAACATACAACTCATAAACAAAGATTAATGATCAACAAGTATTCATATCTCTTAGAAAGATAGTCAATAGCAACTTTGTTATTTCTTCAAGTTAAAACCACTTACTCATCAGGTTCAAGACAAGGAATGTAGCCTATAAGCAGGTAGAATTCAAAGATACACAAATCAAACTACTTACAGCTAAGCAATTAGGGAATCTGGTTTATCAATATATATGATACACAATGATTGTGATGGTAAACTCACAAAAAATGATGGTATAGATTAGAGTTTTGATTGAAAGTATCAAGATAGAACCAGTAATATGTGAACCTCTTGTGAGGAGTCCCCAGTCTTCAAAACATATAGTTAAAGTATTTAATCAACTATAACTCAGGCTATCTACTAATAACAAAATGATTCATATTTCAGCAACAACCCTTATCTCTTTATAAGAGAATTCAAAGGTTCTTTGTTATTTGTTCATGCCGAAACTAATTATTCACCAGGTTCCAATCTGGGAATCTAACCTATATGCAATTAGCTTTCAATGATATGCAAATATAATCACATACAAGTAATGTGTTTGGAAGAGTTTTGATTCAATTCAAAATATATGATGCACAATGATTGTAATAGGAAGCTCACAACAAATATAGCATAGATTAGAATGTATATAATGAATAGTATAGCAAGATCAATTTCTATGAAACCACTTTTGAAGATTCCCCCAGTCTTCAAAATATATAATCAAAATTCAAACTACTAAACCAACTGCAGCCCAAATTAACTGCAAATACCAAAATTCTTCCAATATCCATCCCACAGCTAAACAATTCTCACTGTTTAACTTGTTTGCTACTATTTCAGACCAGTTATAACTCATGCCCTTAAAAATGTCCTGAATATACATTGTACACTAAAATAGCATTTCATAATTCTTTCCATTAAAAATAATAGAGCCAACAAGAAAATGTACAAACTCAGTAAACTGAAATACCATAGTTGCCAGGAGACTGGTACAAGAGACTGGTACTGGTACTTGTACATCTACTTTCGAAAAATAGGAGACGGGGGTACTTAGAGACACCATTTTTTTAATATAATTTAATAATTTATAAATTTGCTATACTAAAACTGAAAATATCATGACAATGAACTTTGAAAACAAGAACGTAAAGTTCAACATTAAATTTAAAGTTGAAACACACAAATGTCAAAGAGTTCATACTACATATTTGATATTACATATTGAAATTTACAAATGTTGATCCGTTTTTTTCTTTTCATATGGAAACTTATCGAAACATAGGGTTTTTTTATTTTTTCTAAATGAAAATTTAAGGAGACATCTCCAATGAGTTTCTAGTACAGAGAAATGTGTTCTAGTATGCAAGACGCGACCCAGGGGGTTGGAGACATGTCTCCATGCCACTATGTGAAATACCAATTTTGTAACTGAATATGCCTCTCCCAAGCAATTATAAATCTGATGTGAAATTGTACATGAAAGGGGGGGAAGGGGAGAAAAATATTCTGAAATAATAATAAAACCAGCAGTTTTACATCTTTCAAAAGATCTTCTCCATTTCTCTGTTTCTAATTTCTTGCACCACTGATTTTTATAAGTTCTCATATTAAAATCCTGTGGCATTGATTATGTAATGAATTAAAACAGTATGCCTGTATAATCTGAAAGTAAACCTATATGTTTCCCCTGGATAGCTGTGTGCACATTCATGGTCAGTTATTGTTTGGGATCCCATTCTATTTTGAATTCCTCAGACTCTTGCACTAATCATATCGTGCCTGGACTGTGTTACATCCCTACAAAAATTTCATGAAAAAAAGAGCAAGTTTTTCATAAATCTGAGCCGACCTGCTATAGGCCACAAATCAATTCAGGTCAATCTGCCAGTCAGGGAGTGTACCTAAATTTGATCATGTGCAGAAAATGCTATTTACACAAGGTTAGATCACTTGTATTTCAGATTTATTTAGAGCAGAATAGCAGTTTTAAAGGTAGATAAAGGCACAATGATAGTAAAGTGGCAAAGAAATGTAAAAATGCGTGATTGTTTGCTAAACAGCAAGCAGAGGCAAAAGAGACAATAAGATGACATGTTAAGTGGCAACCCAAGGCAGATCACATAGTAACAGTACGTTTGCTGGGAAAAAACTTCATAAATTGCAACTGAAGGAAACTTAAGTGGCTAAAGGCTTATAAGAAGTTTTAGCACGTATGTGGGAGCTGCTACAGGCATATAGGAAGTTGTTGAAGTATGTGTGAGTGTGGAAGTGAACCCTACACACAGATTTGAACTCGCCAAATTCTGTCACATGAAATTTGTTTGCCTCATATCTATGAATGTGTCTAAAAAGGGATGGTGTGCACTGTTTATAGACACTGTTGAGGAGCTTGCTAAGCGAGGAGATTCTCCATTGGTCAAACTCCTATAACCGAGTCAACAGTATGGAACATAGATCAAAGACAACATGCAGTCATTCGATATGTCTAAAATGTTGATGAAATGCTGATTTCATGCTCTTATGATGATGCAATGAATAACCTTACCAAATTCTGTCACATGATTTTTTTTGCCTTAATATCTATGACCTATGTCTAAAAACGACTGGTGCATATAGACACTATTGAGGACCTTGCTAGGCAAGGGATTCTCCCTTGGTCAAACCCCTATTACCAAGTCAACAGTATGGAACATAGATCAAAGAAACATGCAGTCATACAATATATCTAAAATGTTGATGCAATACTGATGTCATGCTCTTATGATGATGCAATGAATAATGGAGCTCCCTTGATAGGTCCTAGATGATCAAATATGTACAAGTGAATTACAGTTCGTCCTTAAATATAATACCCTAGCACTGAAGTTAACAAACTTCATGCTAAATCAGCTCATAATGACTAGTTGGAGGGAGTCAGCATGGGCCCAAATTTAAGTTTAAATTTTGAAAGTTCAGAGCTCATTTTCACAAATTGTGGAAGTGAACCAAATTCACTTCCGCACTCATAGATCTGACCCATGTACATAAATGGACGAATTGAGAATGGGGACTGGTCCCTAGGGATGTGCAGATGGAATCAAGTAAGGATCAGATTATTTGCCCATTTCTGAGCTATTCTGAGCTAAAATGTGCATCTTGTACACCAGTCATTGCATTAGGAACAACCCAATCAAAATGTGGCCATGGATGTAGCTTGACCAAAAATCTATAAAACACATAAATGAAAATCAACAGTTATGAAAGAATGTGCACATCACAAGGAACATAAACAAAGCAAACCAAGCTGCACAAAACTAGAACTTTGAATCAGAGCCAAACCTTAGCCGAGCAAAAAATTGCCTCACTACAATCCAAACCCACAATCTGCAACAGAAACCAATAATATACTTAAGGAATCAACATCCATACTATTAGCTCAGTTTTCTATGAAATGAACAGCAAATAACAATGATTCTTCCTCAAAAATTTTGACAAAATGAAGAAAATTATAGCATCTTGTCTGAATTCCCTCAATGGATGAATGGAACAATGGTTCTTCCTCAAAACATTTCAAAAAAATGAAAGTAATAATAACGTATTATCTGAATTGTCTTCTCTGAAACGTGGAACACATTAACAAGAAAATTTGTCTTTCAAAGATGACTGATACTAAAAGCCAAAAGCTAAGGTTGTCAGAGCTAACTAGAGAGATTATCTTCAAAAATTATGCATGAATGGTAAGCACCAGCTTGATTAATAGAGAAAGTTTAAAATCGTCTAATGAGCCTAAAAAAATCCATTCCTATTATAACAAATAGCATAATTACTTATAGAGTTTTTTCAAACACAAGTATTCAAACTTCGGGGAAATCAAACCTCTTCAATTTCTTGGGAAACACGTTCAGGCTCTGCACCTGGCAAATCGATCTTGTTAACAACCTGCCCACCAATATAAGAAGAATGCTAATAGTTATCTAACAGAAAGTGCTGAAATCAAATTCAGAAATCAAGGAACAAAAATGACTCCAGACCTATAAAAAGATTGCATAAGATCTGCTTCAACATTTCATCAATTACATTTCTCACCAGCCTCTTTTTCTCTGTTAATTAATACATTATACAGATATATCCGACTGTAGACAGTTTCAATAGTAGTTAGTTTTGCTTGTTTTTTAGACCCAAAATTGTTATTCTGCATGGCTCTCTATTATCTCTGGTTTTAATAAATATCATGTACTGATAATAGGATTTTCCCTATTAATATAATAATATCTTTGGCAGACATGAGGTTATCACAGTTCATTAGAATACAAGAGTGTTTTCTGGGAAACAACTGTAATGTTTTTTTTTGTATCTGTAGTTAGTCAAATAAAACAAATTATATTAGTTATCATCATGAGCACTTATCATACTGTTGTAGACAGTTGATAGTTATTGATGATTGGTAGTCTTCAACCAACCATCGGCCACTTTAAACATTGGCATTATACACATGATTGGGGACCACATGCATGGGATTCCTGGAACATTTTGTAAAAGTCTTTGAATGAATATACTGGCATATCTTCGTGAAGCCATTCTGATCTTTTTGCAAGTTTGAGAAGCCATTCATTCCAAAAATTAGAGGCATTCATGAAGAGACTTCCTGTTCATCAAACCTTCATAATGCACGATGCTTTGTCATCATTTTTCAGGTGTAAGCCTAACTGTTGACAGTTAAACCAGCAAATTTCAAAGCCATTCAAGCATATCCTAGGGGACACAACAGTGATGAAGATCATTCCTTGTCAAAATCTCAGTCTACTTCATCCTCCAAGCACAAATTTGATTGTTTGCAAGATTATTGTTCAAGTTTCAACACCATACAGGCAAACAAAAGGGCACAATAGGGTTTAATACTCATTCCACATCAATTGTACCAGTTTCCAAAGATTCCACTCTTGCCAAATCATTACTAAAGTGATTGTATCTGCAAAATATTCCTTTCTAGTCTATTATAGTGATTTCATACTAGCAAACCATTATTTATGAGTTGTGACAATGAAGGAAGGTGTTTAGGAATATGAAAACATTTGTCATGTCCCCGATTTGGAGGCAAATTAATTTAATTAATTTAATTAATTAAGTTGTCCAAATATTGTTATTTCATGAGGATGACTAATTAATTATTTTAATTAAATTAATTATTTATAAAATTATCCTAAAAATACAATATCATAAGGTGACTTTATATTTAATTAATTTAATAATAAAGTGACTAAATATAAAACAATATCAAAAAGTCACTTAATGAAATAAAATAATATTTTATTCTAGAAGTTTTATTGATGATGTGTTATGAAAAGTATAAGAAGAAGCTTTGGCTATGCATTTTGGCACCTTTTAGTTGAATACACCTTTTTCTACTACACTACTGAAGCTGAATGCTTAGCTTGTTGATTTCCAGTCTTCGTTTGTGAAAGACCAAACCTAGCTGGTTATTTCCAATTTCAGCTGTAAAATATCAACCCTAGTTTGGAATTGTGGAGGAGTTGCTTCAGACTTCTCATTTGGGCAAAATTTGTGGCCAAGGGCCAATTTTTGTTGCATCGATTTGGAGCTCATATTTCAGATTTCGTTGGAGAATATTGAGGATCTTCATTTCAGAATTTTGCATTGCATTATTAGGGCAATTTGGGATTGGAGAATTTAGAATTTGAAGATATTGGTTGCTGCTGTCATTAAGGATCAACCTGCATAAAGAATATTCAAAAAATTATTCAAAAGGGCTCCACATGCCATCGATTTCACATGAAGATTGGAGCGCTCAATAAAGGAGGTTGGGATGATCTTCTTTGAGATTATTTGGATGAGTTTCCAGCTACCAATAATTAATATCAGACATTTCAGCCCAGAACAGGGGCGGCTAGTCTAGAGGGTGATTCCTCCTTATGATGACATTCCAAACAATTACCAGGGCATCCATTTCAACAGCGATCTGTTGCAGCATATTACTCCAGGTTCTCAAGTTGAATTTGGTACATTTTGCATTGTAAAAATCATCTTGGATATTGCATTGTAAAAATCATCTTGGATAGGGTGCTGTCTTAAGTGACTGTAGTTTGCATATTTTCATAAATTTGTAAGCCAAGTGTTGGCAATTATTGCAATCAGATTTGTAAATCAGACTGTAATCAGTGGTGCACCAAATAATATAGAAGTTGGGATTCACAAGTTTGCATTACAAGTGTTTGTCATAATGCCATATGCTGTAGTTATTAGATTCAAGTCTGAATTAAGCATGTCAAGTGTTTGTTGTAATGTCTATTAACTTTAGATGCATAACAGATTGCATTGAGAGGTTGCATTGAAAGTGTATGGAAAAATGCTTAGTGGCTGTAGCTTTCCATTGCACAATTAGTTTGCATACTAAGTGTTTGACAAATTACCTATCAGCTGTAGAGGTTATTTTCAGTCAATTATCTTTATTGCAAAAGCCAAAAAGATATTTGCATTGCATCTACATTTCATATCAGTCATTGAATAGCTTCATATTGAGTCATCCTAGTTTATGCAAATCATTATATGCATTTGAAGACACAAACAAACAAGCATACAACAGTTGAAGACTTTGATTGACAAGTGTTTGATAAAATGTCTTGATAAAATGTCTAAGTGCTGAAAGAAGAAAAATAAGATAGAATTTGTCAGGGACATCTCAGTGGTATCAGAGCTAAGAATCTTGCCAGCCTGTTGGGTAGATTGGGTTTCAACGAATCAGAAATTTCAGTTGAGTCATGGATGATATAATATCTGCTTATGAAGTGTACCTTACACTTCCGCAAGAGCTCAAAAATGACCTTCCTTTCTTCAGCAGTTCAAAGGAAGGTAGGATGGAGCCATTGATTCAACAACAGATTTCTATGAAGAAACTTTTGGAGTCATGGTATACCTCACAAAACAAAAAGAAGGAGAAACATGAGGTATCTACAGGAGAGATATCTAGAAGCCTCCATGAAGAATTTATAGCGGTTACTGACCAGCAAACGGCTGATCCTAAGGAAAGCAAAAATCAGATTCGCATATAGGAAGATGTTGAGCACATGACACTTCATGATGACTCCAAGATTGAAGAAGAGCACGTGATGGATGAAGACAAACCAGCTACATTAGAGCAACTACATGGAGACATACGGGTGGACGAAAGAGTTGATCATTTACTTAATGGATCAAGTACTAGTGAATTGGCTTCACATGATGAGGATGATACTATACAATGACATGATATCATTACTGATTTGTTTGAGGACAGCAGCAGTATGTCCCATCTTTCTCATGAGATAGGAGTTTTTGATCATGAGAAAGTCAATGATATGGCATCACCTATTGATGGTAGCCCTACACCAATTGATAGAGATGAGAATATCAAGCAAAAGAGGACTGAATTTGTACATTTTGGTATAGAAGAGTTAAAGAGGTTCAAAAGGATGAACGAAGGATGGATGCAAAAAGCCAAAGAAGCAAAATTAGTGGCTGCCAATGCAAGGAAGCATCTTCAAGAAGTCAAAGAAAGGGTCAATCTCATCAACATAGCAAGGCAAATAAAGATAGATAGCATTTGAAGCCTCTTTATTCAAAGAAAGGATGGGATTAGCCTTCATGGCTTGGAGGCTCAGTTGAAGGTGAATGAGGATGAGATTGTTGCTGCATTATCTCATCATGATAGGATGCACAAACGGATTGAGGACCATCTTTGGGCAATTCAGTTAGAGAGAAGACAAAAGGGAATTGGAGCAGAGTCTTCTCATGTTGGCTTCATGGAAGTCAAAGAAGGTATGGGAGCATTGAAGGAAAATTATTTGAACCTTCTTTTAGATCGTGACCTCCTTCTTAGCCTTGTTGAGATATACTCAAATGTGTTGATAAGGAAAGAAAGGGAAGCTGATAAGCTCTCTCATGAGCTTGAGGTCACTAGGAATTCTTCGGTGAGCACTCAATGGGTACTACAAGATTCCGGGATGCATGTTCGGTGCTCACAATATAAAGAATTCCAAAACCGAATACAAGGGCTCATTGCCAGAATAGGACACTATCCAAAAGGGCTCACTGCCACAGAAAGAAAACAGGAAGATAGAAGAAGAATGTTACACAAAGAAACACTTCTCAATGAAACAAGGAGACCACCACAATTGCTCGCACACTTCCACAGTCTCACATGAAAGATATCATAAGCCTTCAGCACACTACCTTTGGAACCCTAACATGAAATTCGCACTGCTCATCTTAAATTTGCATCACATTACACTTCCCTCGCAACAATCTCACATATATCTTGCTTCTTACTCTTTCTTCTATAATGTCCCCTTCTGAGTAGCCCTTCGGGTTGTCGCTTAGCCTTTCCCTTCCCAAAGGCTAGGTCATTTCCAGGGAATCACTTATTTAATTATTTGTGTGTTACCCAATTTCAAGTTTAGTTCTAATGGTGATGCCAAATAATTAATTAAATCTTTTATAAAGTAACAAGGCAAAAGGGGTTCAAAGGGGATTTATTGAAATATTTATCCTTTTAAGTGAACGTTATAAAGTCACTTTATTTGGTGCAAAAAGTGAGCTTATGAAGTATTATTAAAGTGACTTAAGTAAATTTTTCAAAAGAAAGAACTATATAAAAGTCACTTTGATTTCTGTTTGGAAATTATAAGAGAATGGAGCTCATTTTGATCGACACTTTTTTTGATGCATAACTTTCACGGGAAAACTAGTCAAGCTCTTTGGTGGGGAATGTGAAACCCTAATAGCCAAGATTTCGAGTGTGAGATCATCACTCCTAGCTTGGCGTCGTCGAATGTCTGGAATGAAGAAAGCAGCCTACACTCAGATTTTCGTTTTCATCATCTACTGAGATTTTGGTGCCTCTTGGTGACGATTTTTGAAAAGCTCCAAGCTTGTTGAAGCCGTGGCCCCTTGTAGAAATCATATACGAGTTGTTTGCTTGCTGCATAAAGGTGCTAGAGGTGTTCCTTCACGCACTAAAGGACCCCTGATCATTGGGTAATGGTCTTATTGTGTTGTCACATTTGGGCAGGAACACCACTTTATAAGACAGGACCTTCAGTGTCACATGCACAATTGCCCATCACATATACAATTGCCGCTGCCCATGTGCCAACTGCTACTGTCACATGCATAACCACTCCTTTTGCAAGACCACCACTGTCACATTTGCATTAATGACTATCACATGTGCAACAGAGACTATTTGCAGAGGCAAGACTAATGGGTGGTCCCATTAATTTATATGCAGTTCCTCTTTTACTTCAAACTTTCCTTAATTCATTATCAATTGCAATGTGTTTCATTTCTATCCTATACTGATCACACATGCTAAAGAAGAATTTACTTTCCTTTGTTCCTCTATTTACTCTATTTGGTCCTCTTCTCTTCCTCATTCTACGAAAAGCAATCTCCCTTTGTGTTCATGTCAATACATCATGCACATTAATAGGTTTCTTGAGACTAATCTCGTTCTCTTTGAATCCTTTGGTGGTTGAATTGTGGATGGCTACCTTTCTAAGATTAGCTATTATTCTTGAAACACAAAGTTTTGCTTCTTTTCTTAGGGGTTTCTCATTTTGGAAAATCTCATTTCTCAATTGTGTGGCCTGACTTCTTACAAATATTGTGTGCTGTTTTTCTTTTAATTTATTGCTTATGGTTTGTATTGATTGTGGAAATCCTTTAATTGTGCTTTCATAACCTTATTGCAGAACTTGTATAATTTTATACTCTCAATTTTAATGTGTAGTGTATTTCTCTAAAAAACTAAAAGAAATGTCTTTTAGGAAAAATTAGCTCTTAAACGACCAATCAACTCATTCCATTAAGCAACACAAATAATTACATTTATTCTGAAGGCATGGTAGTGGAAGAGGTTTACTACGACTCGACATGTTTCCACATAGGAGTAGAAAAATGAAAAGGGATGATTTCAAACATAAATACTTTTGAATGAAATAAGCAAATATCTTACTGGAATAATTTCTAGATTATTTTCCAAAGCCATATAAACATTCGCAAGAGTTTGAGCCTCCACTCCCTGCAAAAAAAGGCAACAATAAAATGAACTACAGTGATTGCATCAAGCATTCATTAAGTCTTAACTGCAAAATAATATGCTTCACACCAAAAAATATAGGATGTTACTACAGTGAATATCTAGATGATTCAATACAAGGTAACTCTACTTTTGGTGTGCTTGGAATCTTATCTGCACAGTTTACACGCATATAATAGTCATGATGGCATACCACAAAAGTTATGGTATGAAAGCTTTCCACCCAATGACGATTTTCTAAACATTAATGCAGCAGACAAATATAAGAAAACTAAATAACAACAAAAGGAGGACTTTTTTGCTAATGTTCTGCACACATGCACACATGCACATGTATATATATAAAATATGCATAGAGGGTTTCTTTCTCCAATATTCTACATATATATAAACATATGTTACCTGTGAAGCGTCCACAACAAGAAGGGCTCCCTCACAAGCCGCAAGTGATCGAGAAACCTGTGCAACAAATCCAAAAGCAATATCATTTCAAACCAATAAAAATTTTGATATTCTATTTGAGACAGATGTAACTTCTCTGCTGATCATTTATTTCTTTAAATTTTCCAATTTAACCACATTACTGAAATCATAGAAGTGAGATTATTAATGCCTCAATCAAAAAGTTATAACTAAAAAGTTCCTAAGAAAAAATGGACATGATAAACAAATAAATTTATCAGATGTAACATTTTAAAACAAAATTGCATTTAAAATAATTCCAGTTCCTAGACATTTTTCATTGTTTCATACTCCTTGATATCTTTAAATATTGTACCATTGTCTCCATAAACCCTTTCAAAATTTGATTGTAAGAAGTTTGGCCAGTGTGAAAAAGAATATACACCAAAGGTCATGTGTTATTTGGGAGCAGATACCTTCAAATTTCAGTTTTTGTAAGAACCAAGTGTAAAATTTAAAAAAAAATCGAGGCTCAAGAAATTGGGTTTTATGCAGTTAGAGTCATCAATTGTCAATATACAATTCTAAAACCTCTCTTTTCCCAAAATTATCAAGCATCATTAATTTTTGGAGTTTCATTGAATCAAGATCTGTGAAGGTTCCATTCCTTTTCCAGAGCCCCAAAACAATGACAAAATTAGCTAAGTTACGACCTACCTTCAAAAGAAAGAAACCATATTAATGTCCACAAATGACCAAAAGTAAGTCAATGGGACTCAAGAGTACACCAATTTACAATAGAAAGTTCTAGGAAGAGAAAATTTGTAATGTCCCCTTCTCACACATAAGCAAATATTTGGCCATTAGCTCATTTCCCAAATTTTCTTGTAAGCTAATTGACATCAAAAAAAGAAAAGTAAATTAAATAATTAAGTCGAGTCATCAAAAGTTACCTTTTTAACATTTTAATTGACAGCTTACATTTAATTATTTAAAAGGGTGTTTCAAGCATGCAAATAAAATGTCACTAAGCTCAAGGTGATGAAAAGTGGTCATAAAGACACTTTATATTATTTTATTAAGGAAAAAGCATTCTTTTGAAAAAAACAATGAAAAATCAAAAAGTGCTTTTTGTTTTTCATTGCTTTTTCCAAAAAAAAAAACATTTTTGCTTTTCCCAAAATTTTTTTTACTTTTTCCAAAAATACCCTTTTTTGTTTTTTCAAAAGATGTCTTTTCAAAAAAACAACGAAATGCTATAAAAGGAGCTATGAAAAGAAAAGGGTTACCATTTTTCATATTTTCCATTTCCTTTGAGTGAGACTTGTGTTATTCTCATTTTCTTGAGGACGAAAACCCTCTTGGAATACCAGCTTTGAGGACGAAAACCCTCCTAATTGGATATGGTGATTTCATTCTGAGATCACATTTGTGCTGCAAGTTGAAGTTATTCTTTCTGGTTGAAAGAAAATGGAGATATTTGATATTTTTTGGTAAGTCTTGGTTTTATTAATGTTGCATGTGTGAGTTTTTAGTTTTTGGGAGACTTTTTCATCCTGTTTGGAGGCATCTTATGACTGATTGCTGCTTCTAAGTCATTGCAAGGTAGACAAACAATGTTATGATGAGATTTAATGACTTTGGCACTTGCAGTACTAGCCGTACCAAAAAAAATAACCTCATTTTCAGACCTGAATCTAGTCTGCTATCTATTTCAATCTTCTAAAAGTTCATTTTAATGTGTAAGGGTGTTGATTGGAGTAGTTTGGACTTTGGAGTGCCTTTCCAGTATTGTTTTAGTGTTGGTTGTGTTTCCTTCATTTTTGGTTTGTTGCATCAGCATACAGTGGTATTTGTGTTAGATTTGTGAAAAACACACACAAAACAAGAACACCTTCCACACATGAGGGTTGCAAATAATGATTTGCTATTTCCTCAAAAAGAAAGAACTTACAAAATAAATGAATACAATGAAAGAGAGTGCTTATAAGAGCGAACCCTAGATGATAACAGGGTTAGATCATGACAAGTGTCATCATCCTATATGATGAGACAAAATGATGTAATAACAGTTCACTCTAATAAAAGAAAAAAGCACTCCTAAGTTAGGTTTAAGTGCATGAAATGAAATTAGCCTAATAATCAATTAAAAACTAATTAATTATTAGCTAATAAATGATTACTCTAACAGTTTGCAATGTGTTTCAGTTCAGTTCTGAGTAGTTTATATCATCCTTGTAAGATATTTTGCAATTGGTTCATGTTTGAATTGATTTATTAATGATATTTGGGCTTATTTTGGATATTGCAGCAGTTTGATTTTGTAATCAGAACTTTATATCAGTTTATAACAGCAGTTTACTTCTTCAAATGTCAATTTGTAAGCATTTTAAATAAATCTTGTAAACTTGAATGGTAGTACCGCTGGAGGCTATCATTTGAATGCATTTCCATATTGTATGTTGGATGGTTTACTGCCAACAGTTACAGCATTTTCATTTGGCCCATTTTGGCATGAACAAGCTGATATTATCGATCATTTTGATCTAAGTCAAGCTTAGAAATTTTGTCAATGGCTTGCATTGCATACACACAATCCGCCAAAGAGTTGTTGATAGGCTGGCTTTGCCGCCTCTATGTCATTTTACACAATCTATCGAAGAGGTGTTGATTAGGCTAGTGTTGTCCCCTGCGTATTCCGGTCGACTTGTCACCATATTATTATGATTGCATTCATTCAGATTAGTTGTGTGGTTTAAGGCACCGTATGCTCTCACCTTGCCCACTTAGAGATTTGAATGATCAAAAGTGTTGAAGACATTGCATTCCATCTTCTATATTTCAAAAAAAAAAGTAGGGTGGTGTTGTGACCTTTTTCACACATCGCCCCATTGCAAATGGGGACCCCCTAATTTTTGCTTTGTTTCGAACTTTTGGCTTGATTTTTGGTTTGTTTTCCTGTTGTCTTTCTCTCTCTTTCTGCCCACTTTTCGGGGATGTACCCGTCTATGAGCTTAAACGTGAAATTTTGGCCAAGTCTGTAGAATTAGGGTTTGCACTTTTTCTGGTCAATCTGAAGTCAAGTGGAGTAAATAAATTGAAAATTGAGACTAACGTTGTTGTCAGTGTGCTCCCAGCTAGTTTCCACTAAAGTTTTATCGAATTCTGGCAACTTACTATTTTTAGTAAGTGTGCAATTCAGAGCATTCCTTCAACATTCTTGAAGTTTCAACAGTCACACTGCATCCAAAACACATCAAGCTGCTCACTCGCAAAATTTGAGCTGAAACGGACAACTTACTATTTTTAGCAGTTCAGCTTCTAGAGCAGATTTTAGGGTTTGCATGCGAAGTTTTTCAATGCATGTCTGAGGATTCCTTTTGGGTTTTCTCAAACCTTCGCGATGGTATAACATGCAAAATGAGACGACAACTTTCAGAGTTCAGCCTTCGGAGGCTATTTTTAGGGTTTGCATGTCAGGATTTTCTTTGCATGTATGCATTTTCCTAATGGGTTTTTCAAGAGCTTCGCGATGGTGTGACATGCAAAGCGAGATGATCAGTATTCAGTGACTTACTATTTTTAGCAGGTCCATTCCGGCAGCTCTCTCCCAACACATCAGAATTACAAACAGGGCGAAGTGCAATAGAAATGAGGTCAAACGGAGGTCATTTGATATGCATGCAAGTCAAATTAGGGTTTCCAGCTTCGGGACACAAAAAGAGGGGTAAAATGTCAGAATTTTCAAAAACAGGTGTATCCCACTGCGATCAACATCTTTCAAGCTATCCACCGGTAAAATTTGAAGGCAATCAAAGCACTTACTATTTATAGTAAGGCATTCTAGAAACTAGCTAAAAATAGTAAGCCAGCAACAGGCGCCAGTGTGAACGGGCAGGTCACCCGATGAGGAGCACGTCATTCGAATTTCAAGTCAAACGGAGTTGGGGAAGCCTCAGAAGCAGGCAGTGACTATAAATAGTAAATCACCTTCAGAAATGTGCTATAAATAGCAGGTCAGCTCGAGATGGTAGTGTGAGCAGGCTAAGTGGGTCATGAAGGTCCTATGCTTAAAATTTCAAATTGTTCCGAGCTTTAG
Organism: Sequoia sempervirens; assembly: GCA_007258455.2. Classification (NCBI taxonomy): domain Eukaryota; kingdom Viridiplantae; phylum Streptophyta; class Pinopsida; order Cupressales; family Cupressaceae; genus Sequoia; species Sequoia sempervirens. Next base: position 28,160 of record VDFB02236597.1, read on the forward strand.
AAGTATGGAAATCAGAGGACTTACTATAAATAGCAAGACATGGAGAAGCTGGCAGAAGGTAAGAAAAACGCCTAAGTATTGGAATATCCACCTCCACCTTGAAAATGCGCCCATCCTCAACTGGAAGTCAAGAAAAAATTCTAAGTCTGGAGTTTCATCCTGCTCACCCTCTCAAATGCGCCCATTTCAGCTGGAGATGTTGAAAAAAGTTTCAAAATGTTGAAGATATCCTGCAGCTACCTCCAAATGTGCCCACTACAAGTATCAGATGCTAGAAAATTTCTAAGTAAAAGTTCATCCACCTGCCTGTGCCAAATGCGCCCAGCTTGCATTCAAGATGATTGAAAAATTTCTAAGTGTTGGAATATCCTACTCCCTAGGCTAAATACGCCATGCTTGGTCAAGGTGTTAAAAAAGTTTCTAAGTCATGTGTTTCATCCACCTCCCCCATCAAAATGTGCCCTCTTCAAAGTGGAAGCTAAAAAAAAATTCTAAGTGTTGAAGTTGTCCTACTCCACCCCCTGAATGCGCCCAAGCAATGAAAGAAAAGACAAAAGCTTTAAATCCTCCTTGGGGTCCAAAATGCTCAATAAATCCAACCTCTCAATGGTTCCAATAGACCTTCGATAAATAACACAACTAATCTTCTTTTGGATATGTTGGGAACCATAATTGACAAACTCGGAAAATCACCAATATATCCCTCCAAACTCCCAACTTGCTTGAGTTGAGCTAGGTCTCTGAAATATGTTTCCGGATCTTTCTTATCAAAGCGTTCAATCAACCTATCAACAAACTCCTGGTAAGAGGTGATGAGGTTATGCTGCAACGTGACCATCCCATGATACCACCAATCATGAGCTAATCCCTCCAAGTGTAAAGTGGCATACTTGATTGCATCCTCCTTTGCCATGGGTTGAAGAGTCAAGAAAGTATCCAGTTTGTGAACCCAAGCCTGTGTTGTGATCTTACCAACTACCATCGAATGTAGGCAATATGAGTTTGTTGGCACCATGTTTCAGGTCTCTATTTTGATTTTGAGGCCTCCTATCTTGCCTTGATTTGTAGTGCTCTCTCCTCTAACTTACAAATCTGTGAAAGCTCACTCGAACCTATGGTGTTAATAACTCTCATTCGTCATTAGCTGCCATGAGATTATCTGCAAATATTTCCTCTCCCTCTTCTTCAGCATTTCCCTCTTCTAGTTCATTCCTAAAAAAGGTAGGACGTGTAGGTCTATCTATGGTATGGGTGGGTGCTCTTGGTCAAATCTCTTACCACACTCCACATACTCCAGCCAAACTGAAAGCTCATCAATGCAATGACTACGCGACCAAGAATTAATCACTTTCCAAGCACTAAACACTCCCAAAGACCCTGCTCGAATTCCAAGGCATTAAATACATGGTACGGCCCTATGAGAGGGTCAACCTTGCTTAAAAAATCACCTTCTTCATTATTAAACCTGCCAATGCACAATTAGGGGCGCCTCAAGCATATGCAATGAACGAACAAATACCCATATGGAAATAAAATTTACCCAAGGAGCTGTAATCAAAATCGACTTTCAGCCATGACTGAACCAGCACAAACCAAACTCTGAAAATCATCAAAAATTCGCCAACAATGAAGCACAATCTGCTAGTTTGGATGAGAAGCAGCAATTTTCCCAACTAGGTGTTATCGTTCATACACGAAATTGGTTCTACGCTAGGAGGTATGCATTCCACAAAGCCAAATTCATGAAATCATTTTGATAGCATAACATTAGCATAAACAATGGATGATCAAATGCTGGAGCCAAGCCTCTCTTTTATAGAACTTGAGGTGACCTTTCGGATTCCCCAAATTTCCCTCCAAAAAGGGATGCCCATTTTGTCTTTTGAAATATTTTACTTTTCAAAATATTTAATTCCTCCTTATTATGGCGTCCAAACTCCAAGGCAAAAATATCAATTTAATGTCTCCATGAGGTGTCCACCCTTGAGTACCACCTTTTAACACAGCTTCTAGTCATTACATTAGGCCAAGGGGTTAATTTAAAAACATATTGTTAATGACTTGAAATAATTTATTTCTCCAAATATTGCATCTTTAAAGCCAAAACCAAAAATACTCAACTGCTCCAACGAAATGAAAACTCATTGAAATGTTGTCAATGGATCATTGCCAAAATTAGAACTTACTAAAAAATAGTAAACCGAGAAATGCCAAAAATCTCCAAACAATGGAAACCCTAATTTCACCTCAACAAGCCTACGAGTCTCCGGAATAGGTTGATGAGCCTTTGAACTGATCACTGATGAGAAGGGGGCATTACACGATGGTACTCATGGAGGAAACAGTAGAGGATAGCAGTGGGGTGGGAACCATAACAACAAGTTGGTTGGGGACATTTTAAAAAGATCTAGCATAGGAAACCCATGCATTGGTGCGCATGTCAGAAGCTGTACTATTTTTCTTGGGAGAAGAGTAAGAAAGAAGCTTTGAGGGAGTGGTGAAGATCTACAAGGAGGGCAAGCTGCCAAGAAACAAGAAACTCCCACTTCTTGTGTTGGAGAAGACAACAATACTCCCTACATCATGGAGGGAAGATCATGGGTAGACAGAATTGGAGCCTTTGATGAAGAGATTTACACTTGTCATCAAACCATCACTTTATAGGGCAGAAGCCATGGAGGCAAGGAGTTCTAGGGTAATGTATGGTGTGAGAGCAAGAATCAACGGCAGCATTCCAAAGGGTTTGATGTAGGAACTCATGCATGGAACCAATGGTGGGAAGAGTGAGGTAATGTGTAATGTCCCCTTTCTAGCAGCCACCCAGGAGATGTTTACTTTAGCCTTTATTTATTCCCAAAGGCTAAAAGGAGAAATAAGGGAATAAATTATTAGATTAATTATTTGTAAAGTTATCTCAAAATTATAATATCATAAAATGACTTTATATTTAATTAATTTAATAATAAAGTGACTAAAATAAAATAATATCAAAAAGTCACTTAAGGAATAAAATAATATTTTATTCTAGAAGCTTCTTGGAGACTTGATGAGAATTCTTTATAAGGAGCTTTTGTCTTTGCATTTGGGCATCTGGAGTTGTTGACATCTTTACACTACATCGGTGCACTTGCTTAGCAATCTGCCTAAGGGTTTGAAGACTCTAAGGTACCGGTTTCGATTGTGAAATATCAATCCTAGCTGGAGTTGAGAGAAGGAGATATTACAGTCTTCTTCATTGTGCAAATTTTGTGGCCAAGGGCCAAATTTGAAGGAATCAATTTGGTGACATTTTGCTGGTTTGATCATCAATCATCTCAGTTGGAAAGGAATGATTTTGTAGAAGGATTGGAAGTCAAAGTGCAAGTCGAATTTGATAATATGGAGGACGATTTGCAGCCACAGGTTAGAAAGGCGAATCATCTAGTTGCTGGTTCGATTTCTGGAAAAGAGGCAAATAAAAATTCAAACTTTATCAAAGAGAGATCGCTGGCCAAAAAGGAGACTAGGCGCTGAATGCACAGGCTCAGCAAAAATGTCTTGAGGCAGCTTCGAATCTTCTGTTGGTAGACCAGCTAAAGGCGTCCAGGTTCTTTGGTTTCTGTTGGCATCATATTCTAGCATCTTTCAGTCAATAATATATTGCATTGTAAAATCAACTTATGTAGGAAAGGGCGATCAGTTTTGTAATATCATATCAGACATTCTAGTTTACACATGGCATTGTAATTCTCTCTATTCTCAAAGCGTTAGTGCATAGTTTCAGTCCATTGTAACACAGCATATTGGTGAATAAAGTCAGTTGCAGCTTGCTTACAAAATGTTTGATACAATGTGTCATGGCTGTCTCTTCTTATTTGCATAATTAGTATGCATGTCAATTGTTTGACAAAATGCCATAATGTTGTAGATGCACATTTTCAGTCATTCCTTGCATTTGAAAAGACAAAAAGAATATTGCATTGCATCGTCATTTAGTTTCAGACTTTGGTACATGTTCATTTGAGTTCATTGAATGCATATTATCATCTTCTACATCAAGAATATCAAAAAGAAACTACAAGCAGCAAATACAGAAGTTGCAAGACAACTGTTTGACAATATTCCTAAAGGCTCAAATCAACAAAATAAAGGCAGATTTAGCAAGGAATATTACATAATGGAACTCGGGCAAAAGAATGGAGACGCAGGCAGAATAGTCAAAGGTGCAATCACGGTATCACCATTAAAGTGGATAATGGTGTGTCACTATCAAGTATTGGGGACATGGTGGAAGAGGCAAGTGAGAGAAGTAGAAGGGTTGGGAATTAGCATAAAGAGGTGGGAATTAGAGAGCAGTTATTCATTGTCTGAATTTTTCAAGAGGCCCAGGTTTCCCTTTTCCCTCTCAGCAACAAATTTAGCTAAGTATTGGAAGATGCCAAGAAAATAGGATCTACTTGGCGAAAGAACAAGGACTATAGCATAAGAGATTCCCAAAAGTCTGATTTCAGCAAAATATGACCAAGTCCTAACATGGGGTAAGAAGTTTGGTTTCATGGGATTCAAAGGAAAGGTATCAATAATTTTCAGTAAACCCAATATTTTGCTATAATTTTCTTAGAAGCAAATCTACTTTGGAAATGCAGAAAATTAGCAGAAATAAGGAAAGATTGGAAAAACTACAGAATTCCACTTCCCTGGAAAATATAACCATCATAACATCAACTACTATGGCAACAAAGTACTTAAAAATGGCATACAAGTGAGAAACAACAAGTTTTATACTCAGAATTCAACTTGTTAACAAGAAACAACTGACTTGTGGCTTACAACTTGACACAATATGAAAAATTTCATATTAGTACAACATACTATTATCCAGAATTTCATCTATTAGGAAAGTTCAATGTTTAATAGTCTTATCAAAGAGACAGGATGAATGTATTTGAAGGACAAGGAAGTCTAATGTATGGAAGAGATGGTACTAGTAATGAATCAGACAAGAAGCCAGAGAAAAATCTCTATTCATATGATTACCACAAGTAGTGGTTACCCAACAATGGTGACAAACAAACTAAAACCATGCTCTCAAGGAATCCTTGATAAAAGCTAGTTCACCATGCAATAGATGTCCCAAAATATTGTATTGTTAGCTTCGCTTATTTGTTACAATTGTGAATTTGCAATATATGAGGAGAAAGTTGTGATTGGCATCTAATATTTAGATAGTATATGTAGACAAAGAATTTTGGGAATAGTTGTTCCTTCTCAGCTATTTACAGCAATTTTTGAGCTAGTACACAAAATGTTATGCAGTATAAGTCATGTGAGACAATTCCTGCTTTGCTAGTTAAGCCTTCCAGACAATTTGATTCCAGGGTCAAGATGTGACGCTAACATTAAGTTTGTCTTGATTTGTTTTGTATAATAACTCCTTTTTCATTTTTATATTAAATATTATCATCCCAACTTGTTCCAGTGGCTTTTGTATTTAAAACTTGTCTATTTGATGTCTTTATTTTACAAACTATTTACGACAGTGGCATATCCCCATGACGAGATTTCCTTCTATGTACCAAAATATATATAGTGTAATCTAAAATAATTATCTTTGGTGCATGTAAAATATCTCTTCTTTTTGCAATGTATTATCCTCTATTTATATTAAGTTATTATCAGGGTCATTAGCGCTTATCCATGAACAAGTTGTAGCATAAAATAATTATTATATATATGTACCGATCATTGAGAAGGTACAACACATTATTAATCAACTATCGCTGACCATACATAATTAACTGTAGGGCATACCAATCCAATGCAAACATTGTGAATAGAAACTGAAACAAGAAAGATCAGGAATATAATGTAATTGATGCTTCTGAAGAAAGATTTTTCTTCAGTAACCTAGAATGATACATCTTTAGGAAAAAGTTGCTAGCTTCCTTTGGGAAAAGCCAGATTTACTTCATGAAAATTAACTTGGATTAGACTGCATCATAATGCTCAAATATCAGTGTAGTTTAACAAGAACAGCTGTTACATCTATCATCAGCTTGAATTTACTACCATAATCAGAGTTTTTGTATTTGCAAGTGTTTGAGATTATGCATAAGTGTATCCTGCCCTTATTTCTTTCTCTTGTTTCAGATATGATTAGTGAATTGGAAAATTCCTAACAATTTATCATTTCTTAAAGGGCAATAACATGAACAATTGTGCCGCACAGGCACATCCATTTACATATTCCTAGAACTCTCCCAAGCGCATAAAATAGAGAGCACAACAATGCACAGTTCTTTTAAGATTGGCCATTTCTCTATATGGGGATGTATTGACTTTTGTTCTTTAATTCTTGGCTTCAAAATATAAAAATCAGATAAACTTTCAACACAAATACTGAAAAACTATAGCTGTACTCTAGCACATTTATGGAAACCAAATACATGTATCTGGTAGTTTAGAGGTAAACACCATACTACTTAAAATGATAATTTTTCAGCTTTGTATTTCCTAAACCAGCTTACAGAAATAATTCCATACAGTATTTGGCAGCATGGAAACATTTATAAAGTTACCAAGTGCACTGAACACTCCTACCTCGTAGGAGAAGTCAACATGACCTGGAGTGTCAATAAGATTTAGGCAGTATGGTTCACCATTTTGTCCAAGATAGCGCATTCGAGCAGCCTGCAAAACAAGCCAATCTACAGAATAACACATCTACAATGTAATTTAAATTCACTCAAATTCCCTTTCAAAAAAGTAAATGTCAGCTAAATAAATAAGTATCCCTTACCTCACATAGTGAAGACATAGATAATTTCATTGATCAGTTGCAACATGCAAGGTATTTACAAAGTGGAGGTATTTACAGTTGGTGGAAGATTATTTAAAACTGTGTCTATTTTCCATCATACATAACTGCCTAAAATAGTAATCTTACTTCCAATCAAAATCTAAAATTTAATTCTACCCCAACTAATGTGAAGCCAACACATTGAAAATAAGTACAATAGAATCAATAAAGAAAAGTGTTCCCTACAAAGAATATTTCAGTCAATTGTGCTTTCATTGGGGAACATTGTTTAATGGATGACATAAAATAATAATAATGAACATTTCATTAAATGGTATATTATGTGATAGATGTCTGCTGAATCATGTAACTGAACTATAGAAAAATCAATAGTGAGTCAATACTGGAGAAGCCATTTAAAAAAGAAGCAATGATCTTCTAGAATTGGTGAACTAAGTTTTTATGTTGAAAATTGGCCAAAGGATGAACTAAACATGAATAACAGATACCTTCAGTAGAAAATACAAGACAACGAAACGTTCATCAAGGCATTTCAAGTGGCCATAGGGGACACATTGAAAGAGTTGATATTGAAGACATCCCAAGGAGTTGGCATTGAAGAAATGAACCAGAATGGAATGCTCTAGCAATAAAAGAGCTAACATCTTACTATCACAATAACTGATCTAACTCCTATGGAACATTAAAGCAGAAAATTGGAGGCCATTGGGTAGGTGATCCAGTTGAAGAAAACAATTCCTTGCCACCGTTGTTCTAGAAAGGAAGAATATATGTTAATTTATGAGGACATGACCAAAAAATATTTTAATATCCATATTGATCCTAGATATTAAAAAATCAACAAGAACCCCTTGCAAAGCATCATTTGTCAATTCATTGTTTTTAAATAGCCTCCAGAGGTTTCATTGAAATTCTAGAAATAAGGCCCCATTTATGGAGTATACACAAGATCACAAGGCAAAGTAAAACTAATCTTTAATAGGTATCAAGCAGCCTATTGATAGATTATCCATATCAAACAGAAATATAAACTTGCAAGTAAAAGAGAGATAGAACACCAATATGAGGTGTCAAAAGACACCCAAGATCAGAAACAACTATGTAATATAAAATAAAATTGGAATGAATTGGATGAAAGGGTGAAAAGCATTGCCTCTATTTATACACCACTCATGCATATGACATGAGGATAGGCAATCCAATAATGTTACTGATCCCAATATAATGTTATATACCTTGCACATGAAGGCCACTTAATATCAATAGGCTTATTGACACATATAGGCTCCATATACAAGGTTCATAGTACCAAAACAAGATGAGCATAACCAAAGGTGTACCACAAGAATTGATAAATCAATGCAACACAATAAGAGGGGTTTTACATATTCTAACACCTATAGCAAATAAGTTATCTCAACCATCTTCAAATGTCAACTATTATAGTGTATAAGTCTAGCAATGGGATGGGGCAACAAATGAAATGAAACATGGAGGGTAGAGTACCTGCAGCTTGATGGTGATACCTCGCTCTCTCTCGAGATCCATGTTATCAAGGAATTGCTCTTTCATTTCTCTCATTTCAACTGTCCCAGTCAACTGCAACAATTTATCTGCTAGGGTTGACTTTCCATGGTCAATATGAGCAATTATAGAGAAATTCCTGATATTAGAAACTGGCACCTGCATGTTTACAAATAATCAAAATTCAGCTTTATTGCTTATACATGCATTTACTATCTCTAAGGCATTTCCAAGTAATGGCCATGGTACAAAACAAAAAATTGCAACACAAAGTTGCTAAAATATGATGTGCTTTTCAACGTCCAATTAATGTAAGCAAAATAAAAACGGAACCAATCAACTTCAATCGTGATAAATATTTATGCAGAACAATAAAATTTATGAATTACCCTTTCTTGAAATACTAAGCGCTCATATGAAAAGCTAAAATCTCAAAAGAACATATTTTATTTTTCAATATTACAATGGAACAGGCCTTTATAGTAATACAAGAACTATATACCAAATATAGAGATGAAATCAACCAACTAATGAACCAAGTAATCTTAAAAATCAAATGGAATCAACATGAACCCATATTCAAAGTAACTAAATCATTTACATATATACTGAAATGATGCTTGCCCTAGTGATGTTAGATAAAATGCTATTTTCTATACTTAAAAACCTAAGAGCCAAAAGAAACATCCATGCAAGGCTTCTCTCAAATATAAATGTGACGTGCAGAAATTGTAGCTATGTAGAATCATTCAGTCAGTAGAAACGGTTTGCAAGATTGACTAAAGACAGACAAAAGTCACCCACCAACCATACAAAAAAATATGATGTTGGCATTAATGGAAACCCATGCAAGATGGTTCCAAATAAAGATACAGGGGATCGAATTTAGTCATGTAGGAACAGCAAGCCAATAGACGAGTGGCTTCTAGTGTTTCCAAAACTCAACACAAGCCATCAACCAACGCACAAGAAAATATGATTTGTAGAGCAATGGATATAACTAATAAACTAGGGAACATGAATGAATAATGCCAACAAAATGTAAAATAGTTGCATGAAATGAAAGAAGATAAAACTATATCATGTTAGTGTCCACAAGAGACCAAAACAAGTCAGTTGGACTAGTGAACACAAACAACAAAAGAAGGGGGGTACTTTAAGTCCCACTCACAACAATGGAACAAAAAAAATTGGTGAACCAAGAAAAAGGAAAACTGAAAAACCCAAAGAAATTAAAAGAATACATAGATATGGCTACGAGGATGCACTTGTTAAGTTATATGACAAGAAAATCTTATAATGTTCATCAAAAGAAAAAGGAGAAAGTATCGACTGCTAGAAGCTAGTGAATTTATCCTCAAAGATAGAATAGAAAGAATTTATATTGATATCTATAATTCATGCTACATCCACTTACAATAGAGAAATACCACATAAAAAGGACCCTCGTTTATGAAAAGTAATAAACATTATGAGAAAAATCAAAGAACTGAGAGGGTAAACCAAAACTCATTCAATTCCAAACCATAAGATATAAGTACAAGAACAAAAAGCCAATTGGGGAAGGACCCCTCAATAAAGCATGGAGATGATGAAGATCAAGTAGGAGACCATCAACAGAACCGGCAATGTCACAAATTTCAAGAAAGAAAATCCAACAGCAATATTTTTTACCACTAAAAAAGTTTCAATGCAGAATTTGGTTATTTCATCAATAAAAGTCCAAGGCAAAAGACATTAGGTTAGAGAATCATAGGAATAAAGTACGGAATTTTCCATCAAGGATCTCCTACCATCCAATGTGATGTAGTCAAGGATCAGGGGCCTAAAGACAGGCAACCAATCCAAGCAGCTCTTCACAAAATCATCAATTCACAAGGATGGCAAGATCTTATTGATATAGATCTCATTGATAGCAACAATAAAAAAGAACAATGGAGAGGCAGTGAACTATAGGTCCTATGTCAAGTGTCAAGTGTCAAGTGTCAAGCACAGTGTCAGTAGCAAAAAGAAAGAGTATACACTAGCAACTACCTTTGTTTACTATCCCATCAGAGAAACCCCAAACCATCAAATGGGAGGTGGAACAAAGCAGGCACTTCAAGATTTAAGGCAGGGCCCAAGGGAAATAAGGGTATAATAGCATGACAGCCTTGAGAAGGTTGTATTTAGACACTCCAGAGCAATCAGTCAAGAGAGCCAATCTTTGGCATTGTTTAACCTTTCTTTTGCTATACAATATATTCCAGACTAGATTTTTGGCCATGAATGAGTATAGGTAGAAGAATTTGATAACATGACAAGGAAGTTAGAATGAGGTGACAATGTTATTATGACAGTGAGGGCTTGATTAATGAAGATGGACAGATGTAATACAAGTACACAGTCTAAAAGGGCAGTCACAGTCAATAAATGACAACCAATGTTCAAGAAGAGTGATGAGGATCAGTCAACAAAAACAGTCATTGTGAGGTAAGCATAGGTGACAGTCATGGAAACTTGAGATGTTCGTGGTATTTAAGTCTCAAATGGACAGTGGTAAAGCCAAACTTTCATAGAGCTTGTAGAGTCATAACACAAAAGACAAAAGACTCTGCATCAACAGTCTGTGCATACATCCACTTTCAAGATGTCAATGGCAGAGAAGGTCACATAGAGGGCAGAAATAAAGGACAGGTTAGAGGAGAGTTTTAAGGCAATCCAGGGATCTTAGGTATCTCCTCGAGTTGTGAGACCATAAAATACACATGATCTAATAATACAGTCATGCCCTGTGACACAAAGGAAGAGATAGTCTACATTATCATGTAACGGTTAGTCATCTTAGTGAAGAAGCACCAGAGACAAGGACAATCTTCATGGAAGAGTAAGATGACAGTTATACTCTAGAGGGATAGTCACATTTCAAAGTCTTAAAGGGTTTGTGAAAGTGACAGGGGGGTAGATCTAAATGTAGTAGTCCTTTTCAATGCCAATGCAAAGTGTAAGATGAGGGCTAGCTATGAGTAAATAACCATGCAAAAGGCAGTGTCTTTTGATAGGCATCAAAAAGAGTAAGACAATCACCCAAATGAGCACAGTCATGAAATCAAAGCAGTAAGCACTGAAACACATGACAAGTCATGGTGAGACATGAAGACAAAGGACCATGAAGATTGTGACAATTGCAAGTCATTGTCAGTTGTCACAATGAGATTTGGATCAAGAGTTTTGCCAGTTGTGCTCTATTATGCAGGACAGAGAAGGGTTAGAACTACCAAAAAATTGCCATTGAGAAGGCTGGATGAATGGCAAGGTTGTCGTTTTCATGGATGTTGATTCAGGACAATTTTTCAAACACAGTCCATTTATGACAGTCAAAAGAATGCATGACACATTTTCATGGTAGATAACAATGCAATGTGATAATAAGAAGGGCAGACCCTTAGCTGGTCTGAAACAAGAAGGGAATGAAATAACTAATAAGGGGGGGGCACTGAACTGTGCAATTTACAGAAACAATGAAGGAGTCTCAGGTATCTTCCATTGTCAAAGCTGTAAATGAAGACCTAAAAGAAAGCAAAAGGTCCCTTCTTTTGCATTAGCTCCTGATGGTAGGCGGGGGAATTATAGAGCCAAAGAAAGGCATTCACCTCAGGAGGATAGTCACCATACCCAAGGACAGAGTACAGTATGCAAAGAGTATATGCAAGGCACAGTGAATTTAATGACAGTATGGAAGGGGTTAAAAAACTCCAAAGTAAAAACAATCACAGGAGAGATGAAAGATGATCAATGAAGGGACAGCCATATCAAAATTTGAAGTTTTGAGACCTTGATAGTAACCTTTGCTTATATGACTGTGATTCATAATAGGAAAATGCATGGACAATGTGATTTTTGACGGACAATAAGACCTTATGACAGTCCAGCAAATGTAATAGAGACCTTGTTCACAGTAACTGTGGTAAGGACATCCTACAGCCAAGTGTTAAGATGACAGTCAAGGAAATTAATTATGATCAAAGCATCATGGAAGACCTGTAAAAGACAGCAGATTTGAGAAAGAGAGAAAAGACAGCCATAACATGGAGGGCAGCTACATGATCATGGACAACTTCAACCCTTAAAACTTCTCCTACGCCCTCCTAAAGTTTTGACCATTTCAAAACCTTCCTCACACATGCCCTATAAACATGTTTATGGGAAATTACATCAGTTGGTGAGTTGGACAGCAGTTGAGAAGATGTACGAGACATCATGGATGACCTGTAGCAACAGTTCCAGATATCTAGCAGCAATTGCAAGCATCTAGGAGATGACAAGGGTTGTCAAGTCAGGAATTTTCTTCCACCTACGTCTACTTGGAGCTTTTGGTGGAGTCGAACAAGGGCAGTTTCAAGCACTCAGATAAAGTTACAATAGCAGTCAACTCAAGGAAAAAGAGCATTTAATAAGTCATAATGCCTGTCCTATCTTTTCTCCAACATAGGATAGACAAAAGGAAACCAAGACTCATTTTGTAGTCAGTTCTTTCACTTGTGGAAAAAGCATTGTAAACTTGCAAAAGCTTCTTTCTGTTTTACTGTGCATTGTAACTCAAAAATCAGTCACATTGTGACTGAAAATGGATGTAATTTTCATATTTTCAAGCAAATTAGAGCAGTTTCAGACTATTTGCTGTTGTAAAATTACCTTTCAGCAATAAAAGTTTCAGTTATCTACCTTCAAAAGCTTGTTCTATTGTGTGCAAACTGGTAATTGATGTTTATTTCTATGATTTCATGCATAAATCCTTAAATATATGTCTTATTTTGGCACCTTTAAACAGAAAAAAACATATTTTGTATGGGTTATAGTCTGTGTTAATGTGAAAAACAGCTCCTATTTGTGAAGAACACTTCATTTTCTTCCTTCTAGAACTGAAAACACTCAATCTCTCTATAAAACATTGATACATGAGAATGTTAAAACTTGAGTTGTGTAAACATAGCTGAGTTATTGATCTTTTGTGTGTCAAAACAGCAGTTCAAGTCTAAGCAAAAAAATCATTTTGGTGCATCGCCCACATAGTTAGGGGAGAGGGGCTCATAGTGGAGCACCCTAACTTCACATTTCTCAAAATCCTATGTGGAAATTTCAAATCACTCTCAATTCTGTACAACAGCTTATTTGGCAACTCATGTGCTTCTATATTTCGTGTTAGGGCCACATCATCAAATATGATGCCACATCAGCATGCTTTTTGTTGAGATATCCAAAAAGGCCCCAGAAAAAAGAGAGACCGATAGTGGTGCACTTAGTCATGTTTTATTGGTGCACTGACGTGGCATCACATGATTTGTCACTTTGTGTACTTTATGGATAAAAAGTGTTTTGCAACTGAATATTAAAGTGCTCCACTATGGGGCCCACTTAGGACTACTTCTATCCCCACTATTGGACCCTGCTCCATTATAGGCCACTCTCCCCTAATTTCATTTTTATGCCATTTTTCTACCCTTTTCCTCAGTAACAGCAATAGTGTAAGTCAGTATAAGTGAACACCAAGGGGAACCAGCCCTCTTGAAGGTTTTTTTCCATCATAAGTGACCCACAAACCTGGAGAAGATCCAATGTTTCACCAGTAAGCTAGGTTTTCCAACTTAGAAAGGGTGTGTACTTAGGTGATAACAGGGACTACACTAGAGGCGTATCTAGAAGCATTAGCACTCTCGAACAAAAAGTGAGGCATAACCCTTACAAACAGTGGTTGCGAGGCACGCTTCAGGCTAAATGCGGTCCAATAAAATAAAGACACAAGTAGGTATAAGTACTTGTAATCTTCAAAGGCTCGCCTTTGTTGAGGAACTTAAATCTAAAAAGTATATCCATGGAAGTGTTTAAAGCCATGACATCAGTTTTACTCGGGCTGACTACAAGCTAGCAAAGCTTACAAAATCAAGCCAGTGCATCATTTTGTTTCCCTAGAACACCATGAGAACGAGAGAGAAGGACCATATCATCAAAAAAAAAACATGGTGGATTAAGCATAATACAATACACAACCGTCACAACATTGACAGAATAAGTGATAATGTTTCCCTCAAATTTCCTTATTAGGTACTGTAAATTTTACATGTAAGCTGCACCCCAAATAATTCTCACAAAATGTGTGATAGTGTCTTTATTACGGACCTTTAAGAGACGGTCTTGGCCGGCGGTCTTCTGCTGTGCCTGTAATTTTGAAGCAGGCATCGATTCCATGACTGCCCTGCAAGTGAACTTCCGTCGCCATGCCAGACATTTATTATTTTGTCCAAACGAGAGCCGACGCGAGACGCCAACTAATGTCTTGTCTGTAAATGCGTTGCTGGTAAAAATATCTACACCTTCAACAACGCCTGATAATTTGCAGGAGAGCAGGGCCATAATTGTTATGCTTGCTCTCCAAAAACTTGAAATAATTCAGGTTCCAGAGATTTATACTGCCATCCAAGCGCTCAAAATTTACTCAAGTTTCGATTTCTAAATTCAAAATTCCATGTCTAGTGCGTGTATTTGTAGCCACAGAGCAAAAAAACTAGCATAGAGGTTGCAACTAATATTTGTCATATCCTATCCTGTGCGGAGTTAATTTAATTTGCCGGGGTTTTGGAGAAAAAAAAACTTGCCCTTGGGTACTTAAATTGAACAAAGTTGATGCATTAGTCATAAACTAGAAGATAAAAATAACCGATCAATTAACAATAAATAATTGAGATATGATCATTAAAAAATGAAAATGTCTGAGATAATTTATTTCTTATTTTTATTTTATTTTTAGAGTGCAGGAATCGAGTAGCCTCCTCTATAAACTGCAATGCATCTAGTAAATTTTTTTTCACGTAACCGGTGACGTTGGTGCGACACGCCATCTAATACCACGAGGATGGGGGGAGACTAGACCTCATGACCTCTTGCCTATTTATTTCAAAGTTGAATAGAATAGAATAGAAGGGATTTTATGTTCGTGAGATTAAAGGTAGTCTATGGGACAACAACTTTACAAAAAGTGAGGTTTCCAACTTTAAAAATAACTAACTACTTTTTTAATGTAATGTTGATTTTCTCCTATTTATCTTGATAATAAATTATTTTATTTTCATTACCTTCTCTTTAAACAAATCCTAAAATGAATCCACTACAAAAGTATTCACATATCTAGTTCAAATGTTACTATATGTTTTATACTCCAAAATAAATTGTTTCTCAACACTCGGAAAATTAAGAGTAATTTCCAAAGCCTTTTAACACATCAATAAGGGAAATTAAAATATTCTAAATTTATTCAAACCATTATAAATAAGTTTCCGAAAAGTCAACATTTCTCATAATTCTTCCAAATAAAATAAAGAGAATTTGAATTGCATTTCATAAAATAATATCATCATTGCAAATGAAACAAAGCATAAGTATTTCAAAGATTTTCTCATATACATATATTCCTCTTCACTTGGAGGAATCAATCCTTCTAGTAGAACATCTTTTCTACGCCAAGATACAAAACTTTAACTTCTTAAAATCAATGATACATTAAATACATTCAAATATACTTCCATTGCAAGTTTCAACAAGAATTTCAAAATGTATATACATAAATAACGGGCTTCACAAGCCAAGTCTGAAAGATACATGAGTACATCAATAGCAAATAATCTTGGATCCACCAACCGCCGTGACACCTTGGTCTTCTTGCGAGCTGGGGCCAAGAATGTGATTCAGGCGCCTTTTCCACCCAACCACGAAGTCCATGACTTCCCCGGGTCCCTTCCTAACTCGAAGGAATCCCCGGCCCTGCATAAAGGAGCCTAGCAACCCGATACGGTAAAACAGGAGGGCACTCTCGGTGCGTGCCTGATGCCTATATGCATTTCTAACATGAAATAAACACATTTCTTGCAACAGGAGGTGGCAGAGACTCAAATAAATTTCTAGGCTTTTTAAAATAAACAATCCATCTATTTCAATGGTACAGTGCTTGGCCAAGCAAAATAATAATAAATGGTAGAATTAGAAGAGGTAATACTACCGTCTCTGTTTGCCCACCTTCGGCACCCTGTCCCGGAAGCTACCATAATGCAGTTAAATAATACTTTAACAGAAACTTAATTCATTTTCAAAACAGGCTTTCATCTTTTAATCAAAAAAAGAAGTGAATTTTGAGTACATTCCTTATATTTCAGTTGTAAGATGCCATTTATCCTTTGGTAAGTGTTCCCTTTTTAATTTGGATAAAGAATTTTCAGTGCACTATTTGATGGTAAGAACATTGTTATCAGTTTTCCATATGCATTTTCATGACTGACAGTTTTGATTCCCTATTTCATTACAGGGTACAGAGTAAAATAATAATATACTGATACAATACAGTTTTTTTTGTTCAAAATTCTGAGGTTTGGAAGACAGTCTTTCTTTCACATTTCATGTTGTATTCTTTTTGACGTATTCAAGGTACTTTCCAGTCTATATGGTGTCTAAAACACTTCTGTTATTGTTTTCAGGTTATAGCAATTCAAAGAACAGAATTCATATACTTTCTGTTACATGGCTTTTCAAGATTTTCCTGTCCTTGCTTCAGATTCAAGATAATTATAAAACTGAATTCATTCTGCTTTCTGTTATATGGCTTTTCAAGATTTTCCTGTCCTTGCTTCAGATTCAAGATATTTATAAAACAGATTTTATACTGCTTTTCTGGGAAAGAGTTTTCTGTCTCAATTTGTATTTGGCATACAATGCATGGGTATCTATTTATATATATATATATATATAGGAATACATATATATATATATATGTATGTATGTATGTGCAGTCATTTTGTATATGCATACATATATATATATATATATATATGTAGAAATTCATGTTCAGCTGTATCAAATTTGAAGTAAGAAATTCTATATGTATATATGTGTAGAAATTCATGTTCAGCTGTATCAAATTCGAAATAAGAAATTCTATATGTATATATGTTAGAAATTCATGTTCAGCTGTATCAAATTCGAAGTAAGGAATTCTGGTTTTCAGATTTGTGAATTTACTGGCCGTGCATAATTAACAGGGTATTTAACATGGTTTCCTTACTGGCATTGAGCGACCAAAAGGGCTCAGGAAAAAGCCCTTGCCCCTCCCATGGGGAGGGGGCGGGCTGTGAGGGCTCGTGCCCTCCACAGGCCGCGGCCTGTGGAGGGCGCGAGCCTCCACAGTCCACGACCTTCCCATGGGGAGGGCAAGGGGGAAATAATTTCCCAAAGCAATTTCAAACTCAGAAAAAAAATAAGACACTCGCCCAGTGTAAACAGCATTCGGGATTATCTCAAAACAGATATGCAGACATTATATATAAAATTGCAAATACACTTGAGATTTCTTCATTAAAATGCAGACTTGAAACAGGGCGAAAACCCTAATGGAGAAAAAAAAAGGAGTGTGTTCTATAATTTCAACACAGAACAGAAAACTGTTACCCAGTTTTCAAAACAAATTGGAAAATTGTATTCTAAACAGAGAACAAAGTATTTCTTTACTGCAGTTTTGATATTAAAATTCAAGGAAGGCATAGCAAAAAGAACCTGGCACAGTTGTATTCCAGTGCAGATGCTCAGCAATACTTCTGACTCTGTTTTTTCCCAGCTCTCAGATGATGATGATCTTAATCAAAGTCCTATGTTCTTTCTTAAAAAGCTCTCTTCCTCCTTTCGAGGATCATGCATGAAATCCTCAGATGACAGCAGTTTACAAGGTTTGCCACATACCCAGCAAATTGTTGATTTTGAGACAGAATTTTTCCAGAGCCCCATGCTTTCTCGGGCTGTTCATTCTTAATTCTTTTGGAAGAAAATTAACCATATGTCCCTAAACAAATTTTATTTATATCCCTTTTATGCAATTATTAAATAAACAGACTTATTTTATGTTTATTTTTATTTAATTTGTTTTAATTTTTTAAATACTTTTCTTTTAATCAAAATATAGATTTAACCCTTTTTACTCAAATTTATAATGAGAAATAAGGAAATAGAATAAGCCATATAATTTTCATGATCTAATTTAACCTTATTTCAAATTTGCTATGCTAATCATTTCACGCAATCACATTGTAAAAACGAACATGATCTAATGCAGCTACATGATGTAAGTGGTGTGTGCATAACCGAGAGTTTTCTCCTCTTCTACCCTGTCGAGAAGCTAACCTCCTTTTCCTCAATCACACTCTTGGCCTTCGATCTCCTTGGCCTTCGATCACCTGCCATTCAGATGCACTCAGGCATGCAAAACAAAAGAGTATCAGTAACCATCATAGGAACAATAATTAACTCAACATTTATATGAATGCATTTATAATTCTTGAAAGAAACAATTATTAAAGCATTGCTCTTAACACATATCATACTTCATATATTAAATCTCATAAGGTCATGATTAAACATTATCTAAATAAGTCATGGTCAAACTAAGTCAAATAGTCAAAATAAGTCACGATCAAAATAAGTCAATGGTCATAGTAAGTCATGATCAGAATAGGTCAATGGTCAAAATAAGTCAATGTATGAGACGTGACATCCTTCCCCCCTTGAGAAGAGACATCGTCTCGATGTCTAAAAGCAAATTACACAGCAAAATGGGGATATCAGTACTTCGTAAGTCTCTGTAAAAGAAATTATATATATATACTAAGGTCTCAAATGAGGAAAAAGTCTGTCTATGTCCTCTGCATTCTCCCAGGTGGCATTATCTACCGAATACTGGTCCCACTGGACCCTGTATTGCATAATGTCTCTATTACGCAACTTAACGTTGCGCTCTTCCAGAATCCTGACGGGTTCCACCTGTATCACCCCTGGGTCCTGGACCTGCAATGCACGCCAATCAAGGATATGAGCAATATCTGGATGGTATGGCTTGAGTACTGAAACATGAAACACATTATGTATCCGGGATAGGGCTGGTGGCAGAGCAAGCCTGTAAGCAACTGGATTCACCACCTCCAAAACATCAAAAGGGCCAACAAATCTAGGAGCCAACTTAGAGTTCTTGCCAAAAGAGATTGAACTCTTATGCGGCCGAACTCTTAAAAAGACCTTATCTCCTGCAGAGAATTGTCTAAAACTTCGGTTCTTATCTGCTAGGCTTTTCTGTCTATCCGCAGCCTGCTTCAACTTTTCCTTAATGATTTTCATTTGATCTTCCATTTCTCTGAGCATCTCAGGGCCAATCACCACCCTGTCTTCTACTCTGTCCCAACTAATGGGTGTCCGACATTTACGTCCGTAAAGGGCTTCAAAAGGTGCCATGCCCAAAGAAGCATGGTAGGAGTTGTTGTAAGCAAACTCCACCAAAGGAAAATACTCCTCCCACTTATATTGCTGCTCCATACAGTACATGCGGAGGAGATCTTCTACTACCTGGTTCACCCTTTCTGTCTGACCATCGGTCTGAGGGTGATATGCGGAACTAAAATTTAATTTGGTTCCTAGGGAAGAGTTTAATGTAATCCAGAACCTAGAAGTCATTCGAGTGTCTCGATCTGAGATGATCGTCTCTGGCACTCCATGCAACCGAAAGATTTCTTGGACAAATTTTCTTGCTAAAACCATTGATCCATCCTTGAGATTTCCCGGAATGAAATGGGCAACCTTTGTCAATTTATCTACTACAACCAAGATGGTATCATGTCGGTTTTTAGACATTGGTAGCCCTTGTATAAAATCCATAGTGATAACCTGCCATTTATACTCTGGCACCCTGTGAGGATATAAGAGTCCTGCCGGATGTACATGCTCCGCTTTGACTTGCTGGCACTCTAAGCATCGTGCTACATGGGACGTAATATCCTTTTTAAGTCCTGGCCAGAAGTACAATGGCCTAAGTCCTTCCATCATTTTTGTAATACCAGGATGTCCTGAGTATGGTGCATTGTGGAATTCTTCTAGCACCAACTCTCTCAAGTTTGCAGAACTAGGAATGTACATTCGTCCCTGGTACCTCAAAAGTCCATCTGATTCTAACATATAGCCTTCATATCGACGGTCGGAGGGATTTACCCTAAGGGCTTGTTTCACCCTTTCATAGTGTTCGTCCCCAAAGGAGGATTGCACTACTTGTTGCCTGAAATCTGATTTTATGGTAACCATGGCTGCAAGGTGTCTCCTTCTACTCAGGGCGTCAGCCACTCTGTTTTCTTTACCTTTAATATATTCAATCCCAAAATCATACTCACTCAGGAATTCCAGCCATCGCCTTTGTCGGGCATTGAGATTAGGTTGAGTGAAGATGTATCTCAATCCTGCATGGTCTGTCTTAAGTTCGAAAGGCTTTCCCAAGAGATAATGCCTCCACATTTGTAAAGCATGGACTATGGCTGCCAATTCTAAGTCATGTGGCGCATAGTTTAATTCATGCTATTTTAACTTCCTTGACTCATAAGCTACCACTTGTCCTTCTTGCATAAGAACTGCACCTACCCCTTCTCCTGATGCATCAGTAATAACTGTGAAATGGCCATTCGGATCTGGCACAACTAGGATGGGTGCGGTAGTGAGTTTCTCCTTCAGCAGCTGAAAAGCTTTCTCGCATTTATCGCTCCATTCAAACTTCTTTTCCTTCTTCTGTAGTGCAGTGATGGGAGCTGCGATTGTCGAGAACCCTTGGACAAATTTCCTATAGTATCCTGCAAGTCCCATGAAACTTCGAACTTCAGAGACATTTTGCGGGCCGGCCAATCCATAATTGCCTTAATCTTCTCCGGATCCACTCTTACCCCTTCTGCTGAGATCACATGACCTAAATAATGCACTTCGGATTGGAAGAAGGTACACTTAGACATTTTTCCATACAGCTTATGTTCCCTTAGACGCTGCAACACAATCCTCAAATGCTTCTCATGTTCTTCCTCTGACTTAGAATAGATTAAAATATCGTCAAGAAAAATTAGGACAAAATTATCCAAACAATCTCGGAAGACACTATTCATCAGGTTCATGAAAGCTGCAGGAGCATTACTTAGCCCAAAAGGTAGCACAGTAAACTCATAGTGACCATACCTGGTTCTGAAAGCAGTTTTGTGAATGTCTTCTTCCTTCAGTCTCAACTGGTGGTATCCTGATCTTAAATCAATTTTTGAGAATACCTTGGCATCTTTCAACTGATCAAATAAATCATCGATGCGAGGAAGCATATATTTATTTTTGATAGTAACCTTGTTAAGCATTCTATAATCAATGCACAACCTTAAGGTACCATCCTTATTTTTCACGAAGATGACGGGTGCTCCCCAAGGTGACACGCTTGGCCTAATAAGACCTTGCTTCAGTAATTCCTCTAGTTGAGCCTTGAGCTCAAATAATTCTGTTGTATTCATCCTGTAAGGGGCCTTAGACTGAGGTTCTGCTCCTGGAATCAGATCAATAGAGAAATCAAACACACGCTTAGGCGGGAGCTCAGTCAATTCTGTAGGGAAAACATCCTCGAATTCCTTCAGAATGGGATGATCATTAATTGATTCTTTCTCATCAAGGTCCTTGACTTTTATTGCAAAGATTGAGCATCCCTTCCGACTTGCCTTTTTCAACTGCATGGCAGATACTTGCCTAAGCTCTAATGGCTTTTTAATGCCACAAAGCTTCACTTGTTTTCCTCGGTCATCGAAACACTTGATTGACTTCTCTTCACAATCTACAAGGGCTTTATGTTCAGAGAGCCAATTTATCCCTAATATCACATCGTAAGACCCTAATGGTGCAACATACAAGTTCACCTGCGTCTGAAGGTTAGGGAGTTCAAGTTTGCTGAAATACATGCATTGCTCTACCCTCTTCTCTACCCGGTTTCCATACTGAACTTTCCAAGAATTTGCCATAAAACTTGGTCTAACTGATATTTTAGTCAAAACATGAGGGTCTATGAAACTATCAGTAGCACCTGTATCAATCAGAACAGAAACAGGGCATCCAAATAATTTACCCGATAACTGGATGGGAGTTGCTTGATAATCGGCCTGGCGATTGTTAACCGCTGCATGAATATGATGCTGGTTTCTGTTACTTTGCTTGTTATTTCTCTGAGGGCACACACTGGCGTAATGCTCGCCACCACAAGTATAACATCCTCCACGAGGTGCCTTAGGTTTGTCAGAAAAATCTCTCCTGTTGTTATCATTCCTCTTATTGTAGTTGCCCTTCTTGTTGTTATTGTTTCTGCTTCCTTCATTGCGGTCCTGAGGACTACCATCTCTCTTCAAATTTCTGATTTGTCTGTTTTCATTCCCTTGACTGTCCTGTTTACTCGGACCACCCTGATTGCGATTTCCTTGGAATTTCTTGTTGCCATACTTGGCTTCCCTGCTCTTCCTATAATTAGCAGCTTGTTGCAATTTGTGTTCCTGTTTGATTGCTAAATCAAAAACTTCATCCATGGTGGCTGGATTGTGCAGATCTATTTCATTTCCAATTTGAGGTCTAAGCCCCAAGATAAATTTTCGGACTCGAAATCTCTCATCATGCTGGTATTGGGGTGCGTACTTAAGCAAGTGAGAGAATTTCTCCCAATATTGAGTTACGGTCATGCCACCCTGTACAAGCATCTGGAATTCTGTCATCTTCTTATCAAAATGAGATTGGGGTAACCACCTCTTCCTAAATAGTTGTAGGAACTTATCCCATGTTACCTTTCCATGCATAAACTACTTATCCGCCCTTTCATTTTCCCACCAAGTAGCAGCCTCACCGGTGAGCTGATATGAACCCCATTCAGCTTTTGTTTCATCCGATAGATTTCGTAGGGCGAAATATCTTTCCATTTCTATAACCCAGGCTTCTGCCCCATCTCCAAAGGTTCTCCCATCAAACTTCGGAGGAGCGACCTTCTTTAGGTCTTTTCCCAACTCCTCAGCCACCCTATTTAGTTTTTCCTCCTTTCCAGGTGGTTCAATATTAGCTTCCCCTTCAGTTTCTTTTGCGTTTAATCCTTGATGGCCATCTTTCCTTCCTTGCTCTAATTCCTCAATTCTAGCCCCCTGGCTCTGCAGCAAGGCTAAAATCTGATCTAATTTATCATTGGGACCTTCACGAGATCTCCCAATTCGTTGGTACACTCTATTTTCCATTTTAGGTTACCCTGATTAAGACACAACGTCATACGTAGTTAGGCAGAGGTCCTAGAGTTGAACCATGCTGCTCTGATACCAAGATGTAACACTCGGAAAATTAAGAGTAATTTCCAAAGCCTTTTAACACATCAATAAGGGAAATTAAAATATTCTAAATTTATTCAAACCATTATAAATAAGTTTCCGAAAAGTCAACATTTCTCATAATTCTTCCAAATAAAATAAAGAGAATTTGAATTGCATTTCATAAAATAATATCATCATTGCAAATGAAACAAAGCATAAGTATTTCAAAGATTTTCTCATATACATATATTCCTCTTCACTTGGAGGAATCAATCCTTCTAGTAGAACATCTTTTCTACGCCAAGATACAAAACTTTAACTTCTTAAAATCAATGATACATTAAATACATTCAAATATACTTCCATTGCAAGTTTCAACAAGAATTTCAAAATGTATATACATAAATAACGGGCTTCACAAGCCAAGTCTGAAAGATACATGAGTACATCAATAGCAAATAATCTTGGATCCACCAACCGCCGTGACACCTTGGTCTTCTTGCGAGCTGGGGCCAAGAATGTGATTCAGGCGCCTTTTCCACCCAACCACGAAGTCCATGACTTCCCCGGGTCCCTTCCTAACTCGAAGGAATCCCCGGCCCTGCATAAAGGAGCCTAGCAACCCGATACGGTAAAACAGGAGGGCACTCTCGGTGCGTGCCTGATGCCTATATGCATTTCTAACATGAAATAAACACATTTCTTGCAACAGGAGGTGGCAGAGACTCAAATAAATTTCTAGGCTTTTTAAAATAAACAATCCATCTATTTCAATGGTACAGTGCTTGGCCAAGCAAAATAATAATAAATGGTAGAATTAGAAGAGGTAATACTACCGTCTCTGTTTGCCCACCTTCGGCACCCTGTCCCGGAAGTACCATAGCAGTTAAATAATACTTTAACAGAAACTTAATTCATTTTCAAAACAGGCTTTCATCTTTTAATCAAAAAAGAAGTGAATTTTGAGTACATTCCTTATATTTCAGTTGTAAGATGCCATTTATCCTTTGGTAAGTGTTCCCTTTTTAATTTGGATAAAGAATTTTCAGTGCACTATTTGATGGTAAGAACATTGTTATCAGTTTTCCATATGCATTTTCATGACTGACAGTTTTGATTCCCTATTTCATTACAGGGTACAGAGTAAAATAATAATATACTGATACAATACAGTTTTTTTTGTTCAAAATTCTGAGGTTTGGAAGACAGTCTTTCTTTCACATTTCATGTTGTATTCTTTTTGACGTATTCAAGGTACTTTCCAGTCTATATGGTGTCTAAAACACTTCTGTTATTGTTTTCAGGTTATAGCAATTCAAAGAACAGAATTCATATACTTTCTGTTACATGGCTTTTCAAGATTTTCCTGTCCTTGCTTCAGATTCAAGAGAATTATAAAACTGAATTCATTCTGCTTTCTGTTATATGGCTTTTCAAGATTTTCCTGTCCTTGCTTCAGATTCAAGATATTTATAAAACAGATTTTATACTGCTTTTCTGGGAAAGAGTTTTCTGTCTCAATTTGTATTTGGCATACAATGCATGGGTATCTATTTATATATATATATATATATAGGAATACATATATATATATATATATATATGTATGTATAGTCATTTTGTATATATATATATATATATATATATATATATATATGTAGAAATTCATGTTCAGCTGTATCAAATTTGAAGTAAGAAATTCTATATGTATATATGTGTAGAAATTCATGTTCAGCTGTATCAAATTCGAAATAAGAAATTCTATATGTATATATGTTAGAAATTCATGTTCAGCTGTATCAAATTCGAAGTAAGGAATTCTGGTTTTCAGATTTGTGAATTTACTGGCCGTGCATAATTAACAGGGTATTTAACATGGTTTCCTTACTGGCATTGAGCGACCAAAAGGGCTCAGGAAAAAGCCCTTGCCCCTCCCATGGGGAGGGGGCGGGCTGTGAGGGCTCGTGCCCTCCACAGTCCACGTCCACCCTTCCCATGGGGAGGGCAAGGGGGAAATAATTTCCCAAAGCAATTTCAAACTCAGAAAAAAATAAGACACTCGCCCAGTGTAAACAGCATTCGGGATTATCTCAAAACAGATATGCAGACATTATATATAAAATTGCAAATACACTTGAGATTTCTTCATTAAAATGCAGACTTGAAACAGGGCGAAAACCCTAATGGAGAAAAAAAAAGGAGTGTGTTCTATAATTTCAACACAGAACAGAAAACTGTTACCCAGTTTTCAAAACAAATTGGAAAATTGTATTCTAAACAGAGAACAAAGTATTTCTTTACTGCAGTTTTGATATTAAAATTCAAGGAAGGCATAGCAAAAAGAACCTGGCACAGTTGTATTCCAGTCCAGATGCTCAGCAATACTTCTGACTCTGTTTTTTCCCAGCTCTCAGATGATGATGATCCTAATCAAAGTCCTATGTTCTTTCTTAAAAAGCTCTCTTCCTCCTTTCGAGGATCATGCATGAAATCCTCAGATGACAGCAGTTTACAAGGTTTGCCACATACCCAGCAAATTGTTGATTTTGAGACAGAATTTTTCCAGAGCCCCATGCTTTCTCGGGCTGTTCATTCTTAATTCTTTTGGAAGAAAATTAACCATATGTCCCTAAACAAATTTTATTTATATCCCTTTTATGCAATTATTAAATAAACAGACTTATTTTATGTTTATTTTTATTTAATTTGTTTTAATTTTTTAAATACTTTTCTTTTAATCAAAATATAGATTTAACCCTTTTTACTCAAATTTATAATGAGAAATAAGGAAATAGAATAAGCCATATAATTTTCATGATCTAATTTAACCTTATTTCAAATTTGCTATGCTAATCATTTCACGCAATCACATTGTAAAAACGAACATGATCTAATGCAGCTACATGATGTAAGTGGTGTGTGCATAACCGAGAGTTTTCTCCTCTTCTACCCTGTCGAGAAGCTAACCTCCTTTTCCTCAATCACACTCTTGGCCTTCGATCTCCTTGGCCTTCGATCACCTGCCATTCAGATGCACTCAGGCATGCAAAACAAAAGAGTATCAGTAACCATCATAGGAACAATAATTAACTCAACATTTATATGAATGCATTTATAATTCTTGAAAGAAACAATTATTAAAGCATTGCTCTTAACACATATCATACTTCATATATTAAATCTCATAAGGTCATGATTAAACATTATCTAAATAAGTCATGGTCAAACTAAGTCAAATAGTCAAAATAAGTCACGATCAAAATAAGTCAATGGTCATAGTAAGTCATGATCAAAATAGGTCAATGGTCAAAATAAGTCAATGTATGAGACGTGACATTCTCTATCTTAACTACCCTAGATGTTCAACATTACATGATACATTATAATGAAATGTGTTGCCACTAAACTCATCATAGTCATGTAACTCTCAACTTCTCTAGAAACTATTGCTCAAAATTTCCTCCTAAGATGAAACCTTGTTGTTTTAATTATACACAATGAGATTGGGAGGCTTATTTTGTCAAATTTTGGAGATAATTTAGGTTGGAAACTTTGTTCTCCCTATTGGTTATAATTAAGGAGTTTGTTGTGAAGAAATAATCTTGATTAGAGGATGTGGATGCCACCTCACCCTTATATGTATGTGTGGGGAGAAGTCTTGAGTGTTGGTGCCAATAGTGTGAAGAAGTGGGTTTGTATCCATGTTGTGAAGGTTAAGTGTGTGTTGGAACTAAGCTTGGAGTCAAGGTTTGTTAGACACACAGGACAACTGAGAGGAGGGGTGAATCAATTGTACATTAAAATCTTAAACCCTCATTAAGCATTAGGCACTTATTAATCATCAATAGAATGTAAACACATGAAACACACACATTTAACACCATACACCAGAGAACACCAGGTTTATGCACAAAACCCCAATCGATGGAAAACCACGGTGAGAATTAGCCTGCATATATATGAATAGCAACACTGAATACTATAGGCTCGTTGTCAGAATGGCTCACTTCCCAAAGAGAAGAATGGCTCACTATCGATGGCTCGCTGCCTAGAATAAAGAAGAATAGAAGAAGACTGTTAAAGAGAGATTCGCTATCTTAGAGCAACAAGAAAAATTCACAACAACAACTCTGCACCATCCGCAACCTTTGGCTCACTACCTCCAACAACTTTAGTCACACTAAAAATGTAGACACTTTCTGCTCACTGCATCTAGTAGCCTTAAGCGTTTAGGCTCGCACTCAAATCACCACACTTGATCACATTCGCATTTTTCACACATCACACAGATCCACACACACATCTCCAACAATTAACCTTGCTTATATATCCTTCACAACCTCAAAAACCTTCTCCATGTCGGCCACAAAGAAACATATGCACCTCAAATGTGCACCCACTAAATAGGTCGGCACCAAACACTTCCATGGTGGAAAGAAGTGAAGGAAAACCACAAAAAGGGTTAACTAGGACATAAATCTATACTGACACACTTCGCCTTGCTTCCACAAACAACAAACAATATCCGTAATTAGCACTAGCACACCAGGTCATCCAAACCTGCACTAACACTAACAAGCAACCACATACACTCCTCTCCAAGTTTGAAAAACAACATGCGGTCCACAAAGCAACACTCCACAACATCCCAAAATATTTTAGCATCATCAAAATATTCTACAACATTGCCATAACCACTTGCAACTAAAGAACGCATCCATTATGTGCAACTAAACATATTGCCACATAAACCAACTCACTCACCAACCTTGTGAAACACTAGAACACACAAAACTCCAAGGGAAGGTAGATACAAACAATATTAACATGTTCCTAAATCTACAAGACAAGAAACCTCATTATGGAGAAATGTAGAGCAATCTCATTTCTCCTAGACAACCTTCTTCATAGACAAACACACTGTCGAACACATCTTCCACTCTCGCACAATACAAAACCTAAAACTCTAGATATAGAACCTTTGAACACCTTTGATCATCATATCCAAACCACACAAGCATATCTTCAACCATGAAGAAATGTGGAGCACAACATTGAACACACCACTATCACACTACACACTCTTTTATTCAATTTTTCTCAAAAGCACTTGAAAATCAAGTGAACCAAATGCATAAACAACACCACAAACACCTGCTCAACATATTTACATCATCTAAAACACCAACAAACTCCCCATCTACAATACCTATTCAACACCACACTAAAGGTTGACATCAGTAATAACACTACAGTCAACATAATGCAACACACTCACTGTTGACAACAATGAAAACACTACAACAATATTCTTGGTCATATTAGAGGTTGACATCAATGTATCATCAAACTTTAATAAATCCACACTAGGGGTTGACCCATAACTCTTTCTCATGCAACAATCTTCAATTTAGCTCCAAAAATCTCTCCCTTTGTCATTGATGGCAACACCAGCTCTGAAAAACCATCAAATAGTGAAAGCAACGTTGTAACTCCAACACTCAGACAACTCTCCCCCTCATTTCAATCTTTTCCCCTAACTAGGAAATTCCTTACACTTCTACAACTTTCTCATGCTTCACTCTCTCTCCATCTTTTTCAGACTTTATCTCTCCCCCTTTAACATCAATGGAAAAGGACCTCAACATGGTTGGTATGTTGATGATGAACCAAGTTTCAAGAGATTGAGATAGCCCTCTAATTGTCACAAAATATTGCATATGGCCGATAAAATTGGATATCAAAATTAGTGAGATTATGTTGAATCCAAATGGCCTCAGTGGACACATTCATGGCTCTCTAATACTCTTAGGCTCTATGGAAGAAAGAGAAATAACATTATACTTGACCAACATAAAAGACCAAAACCAAGTGAATAATTGTGGTGAAAAATGGACCTGAGATCTTGAGAATCATCTACCTAATTAGAATCTATGTATCTGACTAAGTCAATATCAATGTTTGCAATGTATTTATTCATGTGAATAAGGTAGCTTACCTAACTATTTCACCTAGTAGGTCCTATTCACATGTTAAATTTACTTAGGTTATAAGTCTTAGTTGGAATTAGATCTTATCTTATTTTTTGTCATTTAATTCTTGTGTCCTAGGTCATTTAATATTGGTTGTCTCATGACATAGGATTGAGACACTTGTCATGATCTTGTATAATCACATGTCTCGGCTTGGCTATATAACCAAGTGTCTCTCACACATTGTACATTAAATCTATTTGCATTCTATGATAGGAATATTGTGTTGAATGAACAAGAAAAGCTCACAACCCAAGCTCATTGCCAGAATAGAAAGAAGAAAGAAGATATAAAGTTACACAGAGAACATTATCTCAATGCAACAAAGATTCCACCACAAAAACTCCAACACACTCGCATTCTTGAATGAATGATTGCAAACACCTTTTGTTCACTGCATCCAATAATATAACACTTTGAATCTCACAGTGCTCTGCACAAATTCACACTACACACACTTACACACTCTTCCTCATACTTTCACCTGCTTCTCACATCAACACATCTTTCATTTATACCATCCACAACTTGAAAAATATATTCAAGTCGGCTACACTCTTACACTTTACAAATTCAAATTAGTTTGGCACTAAACATTCCCACGGTGTATAGGAATGAAAAGCAGATCAAAACAAAACTTAGTGGGGACCCAAATTAACTCTCACACACCACGCTATGCCTTCATTAATACTTGAACATCTTCAAATACAATGTAAACACCAGGTCAACTGTTACTCATGTAAACACCATTAAACTTTGAATTACACGCTTTTTCAAATCCAAAGACAGCTTGAAAACCACATACCATGCTTCATCATGATCTAGAATATTCCTCTATCCTTCTAAAGTCCATTAAACTCCTTCACAATAATTCACACCATCAGAATGTACTTGCTCAGTATATTCAAGCTACACTACCAAACACTGCAACTATGCAATCCAACTTTTGGAGTACCAAACCACAAATCCTCTTAACATAGGCAAGACATCAACCTCATCAGCATACCTTCAGAATTGCGAGACCTAAAGAACAACTGCAGAGAAATGCAAAGAAAATACTTTTCTCCCAGACACCACTATAAAACCAGTTCACACACTAGTGAACATAACTTCCTCTGACCTTCGATCCAAAAGTCAAAATTATGGATATAGAAACTCTAAACACCTCTATCCAACATATCCAAACCACACAAGTAGATATTTAACCTAGAAGAAATGTGAAGCAAAACTAGAATACCTCTACAACACCTTATTTCCTTATTTTATCAAATTTTCAGTATCCTTGACATCTAAACCATAAATAGAAGCTTATCAAAGCAACACCAAATATTAACATTAGAAAGTTAACCAATGACAACATAATGCAAATAATAAAAGTAACAATCTCTTCTTAACCACTATACAAATGTCATTAATGATAACATAGGCTTGTCGACATCAATGACAACGCCTTCATACTTACAACAATCTCCACCTTTTTCATTGATGGCAACACGAAATGTATAAAACCATCAAAGAAACAATAGCTTTGAACATACTTATTTCCTTTTCTCTTTTCTACCCCTTGCACAACTATCTCATTGAACCCTCTCTCCTTGAAACTTACCTCTTTCATGTGAATTTTCTCTCTCTCATGACTTCACTTGCCTTTTTCACATGACTTCTCTCTCTCTCGTGACTTCTCTCTCTCCCCCTTTGACATCAATGGAAAATGATAAGATATTTTGTATTATTCTCCTCCTCTAACATGGAACCAAGATACTTGTAACTTCTCTGAACACTCCCCCTTAGGAGTACACACTAATCAACTCAACAACCTCTGCACCATATATTTCATATTGCAACAATGTCACTACCTACTGTCCATGAGAGCTAGCCACCAACATCAGTCTAGAAAAATAATGAATCCATAGATCCACTAGACTGATGCATCTCCATATGCATCTAGTTCAAAGGAGGAGGGGAAATAACCCCCAACTTCTCCTAAAGATACTCAAAAGTATCCTTAGCAAAGCCTTAGTAAATATATCAACAATTTGATCCTTTGTAGGTACATATTCAAGATTTACTTCATTCTCCACAACTTTCTCTCTAAAAAATTGATACTTAATTGATATATTATTTGTTCTCAAATGCATCACACAATTCTTTGAAATATTGATTGCATTTGTATTATCACAAAAGATAGAAATGGGCTCATCATACACTATTATGATATCCTTCAATGTCTGTCTCATCCATAATACTTGTGTATAGCAAGATTTTGTTGCAATATACTTAGAACCTACAGTAGATAAAGAAACAAAATCTTATTTCTTGCTAAGCCATGATACCAATCTACATCCAAGAAAAATGCACCACCACTAGTACTTTTCTTGTCATCAACACAACCGGCCCAATCTACATCTGTGTAAGCACTCAATGTGAAATCAATATCCTTAGGATCCCACAAGTCATAATCTAGAGTGTCCTTCAAATATCCAAATATCCTCTCTACCATTGCAACATGTGTCTCTTTTGAATCTTCTTGAAATCTAGCCACAAGAAAAACTGCATACATGATATCTGGTCTAGTAGCAGTTAGGTATAATAGTCCACCAATCATAGATCTATACTTGCTCTGATAAGTCTTAGGGGATTCATCATCTTTACTCAGTTTTCAACTAATAACGATAGGAGTACATGCCGGTTTGGATTCATCCATTCCAATCTTCTTCAACATCTCTTTAACATACTTTGATTGTGAAATGAATATGCCTTTATCTATTTGATTGATTTGTGGCCCAAGGAAGAAATTCATTTGCCAAACATTTCAAACTCTTTCTGCATATCTTCTATAAAATTCTTACACATATCTTCTTTTCCTCCAAAAATTATGTCATCAATATACACAATTGTTAGAAATCTAAAATAGATTGAAAAACCCAAGAACTTTATAAAAGAATATCAAAGCTACATAAACTAGAAAAGCATAAAAAATGCACACCAAAACTTCGAGAGATTATGCAATGTCAATATGACAAAATTGCAATAAGAGCTTCCAAGTTGAAAAGATACAATGCAAATATGCATGAATGGATGAAAATACAAGCTAGGTAGTCAGTTTATATAGAACTTAGGAGAGGAGGTAGGTGGAAAATCCAACCAATAAGAATCTACCACAAAAAGTGGAGATGGACCACCAAAAGTGGAGGATGCCACCAAAAGTGGAAAGTGGTTCCACCCTTTAAGGGGACACCTCATCACTTATCTCCTAGTTATTAAATAATAAACTCACTTTATTATCCTAAGAAAGCTTAATTAAGTGTAGGAAAAACCTAGGACTAAGGGAAAATAAATTAACCCACTAGGAAAATAAAAACCTACACCAACACCCCCCCTTAAGCACAACTTAGGAGGATGTAAAAAATGATGGGTCCCAACAACTAGGCCATGTTAGGCACCCATGTACAAATGCAATGCAGAAAAATATCTCACAACCGAAGAAAAGGAGAAAACCTAGTGGGACAAAACTCCTCCCCAAAAGAGAGATGAAAAAAGAAAAGAAGGACTAAGTAGCCCCCCATGGATGACACCAACCGCACCCCAAGCAAAGCTTGTAAATGAAGGAACTTGCTCTTAGTGAAGGGCTTGGTGAAGATGTTTGTATTTTGATCTGATGTCGGACAGTACTTGAGATCAATGATCTCTCCATGAATCCACTCTCGAATGTAGTGTATGTGGATCTCGATGTGCTTGGTCTGCTAATGATGGTTTAGATTGCAAGAGATCTAAATCACACTCTAATTATCATAATAGATGAATGTGGGATTTCAAAAGGGAACAAAAAACTCAATGAGAATGTTTTGAAGCTATATGGCCTTGATAGTAGCATTAATTTCTCCTTGATACTCAACCTCTATAGATGCAAGGCAATAGTAGACTGCTTTTTGCTCGACCAATAAACTGGAGCAGAACCAAGGGAGAAGCAATATCCTGAAGTAGACTTGTTATTTTTCTTGCACGATTCCATACAACTTGCTACCATATCACACTTTCATGTCTTTACAATACTCTTTGTAACTCACATGGCTCTCGCAGCTATTGCTCTCTCCCATTGGCTTCCTTAAGCCCTATAACTGATATCTCCCTTGTCTTGTGCTTGCGAGCATCCTTAGATTTCTCATAGCCCCTATCTATTGCATCTTTATTTAGTGATATGGGTTATCCTCCTAGAGTGGGGATTGCTTTTATCACTTCACATTTGCTTACTTTGTTCACTTTCTCTATCTAGCTAGCTATCTATGGAGGTGGGAACACCAAAATGGTGGTTTGACTGAGGAAAACCCCTATACAGCCAAAACATTTTCTCTAGATCTTATGCACACATGTATTGAAGATATTTCTTTGCTGGAGGCTTCATTACTTAGGTGGTTATAAGCACTTTCTTTCTTCTCTTTATCTTTATCATTTATACTTCACTTTATTGCAGTTATATTACATTCTATCATTTTCCTGCATTTTGGAAGTTCTTAGGAATTAGACTGCTAGTATTTGCTTTGTTATTTTCTATGATATTCTCATTCTTTGGTCTGTACAAGATGCCAGTGTGTCTCTAGGACTCCAACACGCCGCATTATTGTCCTTATTATGTGTTGTTGTCCTTTGGTCGAGAGTCTGTCAGTTTGTCTAGAAAACCTCTGTGACCTGCTCTTTTTTATTCTAGAACTCTTGCTTTGTTCCCTAAGGTAGTTTAGCGCAGTTCGCCCCTTGGGAATCTCTTAAGAATAAAGAGACTCATGAGTAGCGAATCCCCCTTCTCTACAGATACGTTGCACTTTTTACATGATTTTTTCTCCCCCTTTGACATCAATGGAAAAGGAAACATGTTTTTCATTATTTTCCCCCTTTTACACTGAACCAAGATAACTACTTCGAGTACTCCCCCTCAGGAGTAATTCCAATCAACTTAGAAACTCTACAACAATGACAACACATGACACTACCTACTACCCTTGAGAGGTAGCCACCGACATCAGTCCAAAAAAGAGATAGATCCATGGATCTACTTGATTGATGCATCTTCATATGCATCTAGTTCAACAAAGGAGGGGCAATGACCCCCAACTTCTCCCAAAGATACTCGAAAGTAACCTTAGGAAGAGCCTTAGTAAATATGCCAACAATTTGATCCTTTGTAGGCACATACTCAAGTTTTACCTTATTCTCCATAGCCTTATCTCTCATAAAGTGATACCTAATTGATATATGATTTGTCCTTGAATGCATCATTGAATTTTTTGAAATGTTAATTACACTTGTGTTATCACAAAAGATAGAAATAGGCTCATCATACACTACTCTAATATCCTGCAATGTCTGTCTCATCCACAAAACTTATGTACAACATGATGTTGATGCAATATACTCATTCTCTATAGTGGATAAGAAAATTGAATCTTGATTCTTTCTCAACCATGAAACTAATCTGCATCAAAGAAAGAATGCACCACCACTTGTACTTTTCCTATCATCAACAAGTCCAACCTAATCTACATATGTATAAGAACTTAATATGAAATCAGTATCCTTAGGATACCATAAGCCATAATTCAGAGTGCCTCTTAAATATCGGAATATCCTCTTCACAACTACAACATGTGTTTCTTTAGGTTATTTAAATCTAGCCACAAGAAAAATTGCATGAATGATATCCGGTCTACTAGCAGTTAGATATAGCAGCCCACCAATCATAGATTTATATTTTCTTAGATCAACCTTAGGTGAATCATCATCTTTGCTCAATTTACAACATATCAACATAGGTGTGCATATCGGTTTGGAGTCTTCCATTCTAAAATTCTTCAACATCTCTTTGACATACTTAGATTGTGAAATGAAAATACCTTTATCTGTTTGATTAATTTCTAGCCCAACGAAGAAAATTCATCTCCCCAAACATTGACATTTCAAACTCTTTATGCATCTCTTCAAAAAAATTCTTATGCATAGCTTTATTTCCACCAAATATGATATCATCCACATATACAACCATTATCAAGATTTTTTCTTCCTCAATTTTGAAATAAAGATTACTATATGCGATACCTTTACTAAATCCTTGTTGTATCAAATATTTGTCCAATCTTGCATACCAAGCTCTGGGAGCTTGCTTCAATCCATATAATGCCTTCTTCAATCTACAAACCATATCTGGTTTATTTGACAACTAAAATATTTTTGGTTGTTCCATGTAAACCTCTTCTTCCAATTCACCATTCAAAAAAGTAGATTTCACATCCATTTGATAAACTTTAAAGTCCTTGTAAGTTGCAATTGCCAAAAAAAATTTGATATCTTCCATCCTAGCTAGGGGAGCAAATTTTTCATCAAAGTCTATTCCTTCCACTTATGAGTAACCTTGACACACAAATCTTGCCTTGTTTCTCACCACTTCTCCATTCTCATTCAACTTGTTTTTAAATACCCACTTAGTTCCAATTATATTCTTGTTTGTCGGTCTAGGAACCAATTCCCAAATCTTATTTTTCTCAATCTACATAAGTTCTTCTTCCATTACCTTCATCCAATGTTCATATTTGCATGTCTCGCTCACTATTTTAGGTTCAACTTTAGAAAGTAAACACAGATTTACCTCAACTTTAGCAGCTTTGCTTCTTGTCAATACTCCTTTCCCATTATCTCTAATTATTTGATCTTCAGAATGATTCTTTTGCACATACTTAGGGGTCTTAGGGGTCTTCTCCAAAACTTCTTTCTCTTCATTCTACACTTCTTTTTCATCATCTTTTTCTTCTTCTTCTTCTTCTTCTTCTCTGCAATAAGGTTCATCTAACACATATCCATCTTCTGCAATTGAATTATGCAAGTTTTCATCAACCTTAACATTTACACTTTCAACAATCTTTCTCAGCCTTTTTCTGTAACATCTATAAACTTTGATTTTAGTATAATATCCAAGGAAGATACCTTCATCAGACCTTGCATCAAAATTTCCTAATTTTTCATCTCTCTTGATATAACATTTGCTTCCAAATACTCTAAAGTACTTCACAGTAGGAATCCTTCCATACCATAACTCGTAGGGAGTCTTTATGCTAGTAGCTTTTGCTTAAAATTTTTTAAGTATGTAAATAACAATATGGATTGCTTCTCTCCAATAGACTTATGGTAGATTTGCTTCTTTCATCATAGTCCTAGTTGCTTCTTGAATCGTTTGGTTTTTCCTTGTAACCACTATATTTTGCCGAGGAGTTCTAGGGGCAAACAAGTGCCTCTTTATTCCACGAACTTCACAAAACATGTTAAACTCATTAGAGGTGAATTCCCCGCCTCTGTCAAACCTTAAAAAATTTATTTTCACATTCATTTCATTCTCAACCATAGCTTTAAATTCCTTAAGCTTATCTAATGCATCAGACTTCTCTCTAAGAAAAGAAACTCATGTCATTCTAGAGCAATCATCAATCAAAAGCATAAAACACATGTTACCTTGAAGAATTCTCATCCTTGTAGGACCACAAAGATTTATATGAATCAATTATAGTATTTCGGTAGTAGATTGTTCCTTTCCTTTGAAGCTATTCCTTCTTTTCCAAACTGACAATCCTTGCAAACAACATTGATAGATTTTGTAATTCTAAGCAGGTCTCTCACTGCATGAACTGGACTGATTCTCACCAAATTATCAAAGTTCATGTGACACATCCTTCAGTGCCATAACCAACTGTCATTAATCTGAGACATAAAGCAATGACCATCAATGCCTTTAAGCTGATAGATGTTTCCATTTATCCTCTTACCAACAACAATCACAATTTTGGACCCTTTTCTGATCTCGCATGTTTCATCCTTAAACTCAATATTATATCCTTTGCTACACATTTATCCAACACTCAAAATATTGTGCCTTAAACCCTTAACATAGTAAACATTATTAGTATTATGCTTGCCATCAAAACTGATTGAACCTATTCCACAAATCTTAGCTCTTGAATCATCTCAAATTTAACTAATCCACCATTATACTTTTCAAGTTTAACAAACTTAATTTTGTCTCTGGTCATATGATTAAAGTAGCCACTATCAACAACCCAGTAATTCCTATCTTCTTTAACATGAAAAGAAGATGCCAAAGTACCTTCAATATTATCTTTCTTCTCCAAAACACTTTCCTTCACACAACTTTCAAAGTTAGCAGAACTAGATTCTTCTTTTATAGCTAAGAACAAGCATTCATTATCATCAAAATCTCCATAGTCAGATTCATCATAAAAAATACTAGCATCTTCTTTGACATAGTAAGCTCTTTTAATCATCTTTCCTTCATTCTCCTTACTCTTATTATTCACAACTCTTTTTGGATATCTAGAAGTATAATGACCTATATCACCATAACTAAAAAATTTGAAAGGTAGTTTAACTTTGTACTTATTGGTGCCATTTTTCATCCTTCTTACAAAGTTAGCTTCCACATCATCAAGATCATCTCCATTTGAATCTTCAATCTTTTATGATTTTCTAGCCTTAAAAGCAATCTCCACTTTTGTACCATTCTTCAAACCCAACTTTCTCATTTCAAATGAAGTTAGTGTGCCAACCAACTGATCTCTATGATAAGTATTAAAATTTGAAATTTCCTCAATAGCAGATACCTTTGCACTGTATGAATTGGGAAGAGTTCTGAAAACTTTCTTTACCACCCTAGGTTCTTTAACTTGTGCACCAAGACCTCTCATAGCACTTACCAATTATCAACCCTCTGCATATAGGTTGCAATTGTTTCATCTTTAGGCATTCACATAGTCTCAAATTGTTCCTTTAGATTCTACAACTTGGCTTGTTTAACCTGGTCATCTCCTTCATAAATAATTTTGAGCTTATCCCAAACTTCTTTAGTAGTCTTAAGATTCATAACTTTAACCAATTCAAAATTTGAAAGAGTATTCATCAAAATAAATCTTGACGTACCATTTACTTCATGTGCCTTGATCTCATCACTTGTGCTCAGACCATTTGTAGGAAGAACATATTGATTCTTTATTGCTTTTTCAATCTCAAATCCATGAGTTGACAAATATCCTTCCATCTCTATCTTGTAGAATGCATAGTTTGTTCCATCAAATCTAGGGCAATCAATTTGCTTCACCATCTTGGATTTACCTTAAGTAGTTAAGATCTTCTTTAAGGAACCTTTCTTTGACAATAGTTGTTGAATGAACAAGATAATTGAGAGGGGGGTGAATCAGTTGTAGCAAATTAAAACATCAAAACCCTCAACAGTAATCAGATCCACATGCATTCATTAAACCCTTATTCTGTTAAATTGATTAATCATGAAATGCAGATAACAAAAACTAAAATAACAATACCACACACAAGAGAACCCAAAATTTATGTGGAAAACCCAATGAGGGAAAAACCATGGTGATGATTAGCTCACAATAAATAAGTAATAAAAAAATCAATACAAGGGCTCATTGCCAAAATAGGACACACTATCCAAAAAGGCTCACTGCCATAAAAAGAACAAGAAGATAGAAGAGAAATGTTACACAAAGAATAGCTTCTCAATGCAACAAGGATCCCACCACAAATGCTCCAACACTTTCGTATCCTTGCATGAAAGATTTCAGATGCTCACTACCTTCAAGAATCCAACACTTGAATTTCACACTAATCTGCTTAAATTTGCATCACTCACATCGATATCACATCTATCTTGTCTCTCTCTTGATTCTCTCTTCAACATGTCTCTTATTTATATCAACCTCAACCTCAAAAACCTTCTCCAAGGTCGCCAACTATCTGTTATATATACAAATTCAAATTAGGTCAGCACCAAAACATTCCCACGGTGGATAAGAATGAAGGTGACCCATATAAATCCTTAATTAGGACCCAAATAGATCCCAACACACTTTAAGCACACTTTCTCAAGCCTCGCATGTAGTGCTAACAAAAGGTCAACCAATACCCATGCTAAACACCATAAACATTAGGTACACGCTTCCTTAAATTAATCTGAAACTTCCAGACAACAAAATTCACTTGAACACGATCTAGAATAAACCTCAAACCACCTGAGATCCATCAAACACTTCATTCAAACTCACATCATACAAATACTTCAACCTAGAACATCCGATAAACCTTATTCGTACACTGACGCATGAAACATACACTGTACTATACCAAGTCAAGTGAAACCTTGAATTTTGAAAGGTACAAACATTATAAGAAACTTCCCAAATCCACACAACTTGAAGCCAAACTGCAGAGAAATGCAAAGAAAATACATTTCTCCCAGGCCACAAGAAACAACACTACAAAATTGGTTCACACACTAGTGAAAATATCTTATTCTGTACGACGATCTAGAAACCCAAATTCTGAATATAGCAACCTCTAACAGCCTTGAACAACATACCAGATCCACATAGGCATAACATCAACACAAAAGAAACACGAAGCACATCCCAAAGCACATTTTGAACACTTGCACAACATTGTTTACTTTGTTTATCAATTTTTCTCAAAAGCACTTGGAAACCAAGTACTAGAGACATCATCTCAGCTAATTAATTCATTCCAACTCATCTCCAAACACTACAACATAAAGATAGCTCCATGTACTTACAACACTTACTCAATATCTCAAATACACATGCACAACCTACAACATCCTATTTTTTAGGCTTTTTTTCACAATTTTCTCAATATCCTCAACATCTTCATCATGTAACAACTTCCTTAACACATAGTTGACATCAATGACAACACCAGTCAGTAGACTTCCTGTTGACATCAATGACAACACCAGTTAGTAGACTTCCTGTTGACATCAATGACAACACCTTCAAACTTGCAATAGTCTATTTTTTGAAAACTAAAAGCTTAGTGACATTTAGAAATGGCTTGAAATGGATGCGATGTGACATTCATTGAATATATTTCCCAATGGAATGCATTTACTTTATTTTTAAAAAATAACATATAAACATTCACAAAGATATTATATTAGTGGATAATGCAAATTTGTAATTTAATTAGACAAGGTAGAAAATAGGATGTAAAATCTCCACCAAAATAGGAAAAACACGAGTGAGTAAAATTATTAAAATATGAAAGCATATCTTTTTCTTTTTTTTTTTGGGATGAATAAGGCTTTATTACTTTTTATAAACTAAAAAGATAATAATGCATTATTTATAAACAAAGAAGGACAGGTAGTATAAGATACATGTTCAAAGTCAAAGTGAGATCCAACTTCGAAACAAAAGATGACAAAAGTCTCAATGGAACCAAACCAAAGCATCAAGTAATAAATTTAGAATGTTGTACGAAATTTCAAATTTTTGTTTGGAAAACTTTATTAGTAAGTGTGGTGAACATTATAAACAAATCTTCATCTTATAGGACTTTTCTAGAAGCTATTTTTAGAGAAGAATTGTAGTGCACAATACAATTCTTGTTAGTTGTTCAAAGTGGACAAACTTCTATCAATGATAATCTTATTATACTAAATATAATTTCAGTATTCAAATTTTGTTATGTTAAATTTAAAATTCACTATTTAATCTTTTGTTAAACATATTTTAATTATTTAAATTATATTAAGGATGGATTTTGTTACGTTAAATGTAAGAAATCATTATTTAATCTTTTTGTTAAATATAGTTTCATTTTTCAAATTGTGTCAATGATGAATTTTGTTACGCTAAATATAAAAAAATATTATTTAATCTTGTATTGTGGCTTGTGTATGTTTTGGAGGTTATAGGAAAATAATTGATAAATTCAAAGTTTGTTCTAGGTTGACTAATTATAACATAAGATTTGCTCCCTACTTTGCTATTCTCTACATATCTTTGCACGAGGTGTTTATCATATTTTTCAACTTAAACTGTGTGCAAAGGTGTTTAATGTTTGTCTCAACCCAAACTTTGTGCAAAGGCTAAAAAATATTACATCAATGCAAATATTTATCATTGAAAGTGGCTGTAAAAGGCCACACCCTTTGGAGGCCACAAATGGGAAACCTGCTCCTCGACATGAACACAATTAAACAGTCCAATCTTGTGAGCACGATAGCCCAACAAGGGCATTAGGACCATGAGCACACTAGCCTAGCGAAGCATTGGACCTCAAGCATGAATGCCTGGCACAAGGCATGAATGCCAATAGTAGCCTCAATGTTGTGGGTCAAGCTTGCAAGAACATTAGATCAACAAGACACAGTGGTTGCAATCACAATGGCCCAACGAAGGTTTGAACCCTAGTTGCCACAACAACAATGCCACCACTTAACCATCACACTATGGGATGAACCCTACATTGCATATTTATCTTTTATATTATTGAAAGCCTTGAATATTGTAAGCATTATATAATAAAATATTTATTAATTTGCATAAGGTAAGAACCCCTTTTATTGTAGATAGAAATCAAATCGCATCATAAGTTTGTGGTGATTATCAAAGTGAAAATTGTCACTATCTATTGAATAAGGATAAATGACATTTCAAAGATTAACAAAGTGATTGTGATCAATATTACCCTAAAATTTTTCCCATAATTGATGTTTTTTGGGTCACATAAAGTGGGAAACCATTGTGATAATAATTTTCCCATAAAATATATATTAGTGTAACATAAAATAAAAAATCCCTATGCTTAATCTAGGCCAACCAAATGATGTGCTTGCAACTAGAAGCAAATTAACCTAGATTAATAAACAAGAGTTACATGTATGGATAATTTTGTAGTTAATGCTAAGCTATAAAGGTAAATGCAATATATCTACTATCAAAAAATGAATGATCTTTGAGGTGGCATTGAATTTTGAACTATCTTTGACTTGAAAATGTCACTTCTTAATTGATGCAATGCTTTGGACTTTGTGAATAGATTTACAATCCATTTGGTCAAATTCATGAATAATTTTTTTTTTGGCATTTCCAGATCTATCCTCTACATGTAAATTTGATCCTACTCATTGTATACCTCTACTCTACATCTTATTTGATTGGTCTTTGTCGACTTTGGTCATTTTTTAGATTGGTGATATTTAAAAATACTTTTGCAAGTGGACATGTACGCCTAGGCCACTCCTTGGAAATATGTGTAAACGATTGATAAATAACAAAAAGCGCACTAAAATGATGTATGGAGAGTCATTACTCTTTTTGATGCGCCAAGATGAAGTGTTTCTCTTAATTGTTTCTTGAATGCTTTTAGAATGATTGAGGATTATTAAATGTGAGAAAGTGTCATATGGATGCAAATGAATGTCTTTAAATATAAGCACATGACGTCAAAATTGTAGAAACACCTAGTCGACATATAATGACTAGTGGAATGGATAGGAGTTGACCAAACTTAAATTTTAATATTAAAATTTTTGGTGTCAAACTTTGTGAGTGTGAGTTCGATCCCACACCTAGAGAAATGATCCAAGATGACAAAGCCGTAAGATCTAGATGGAAATGAATATTTGAATATGTAAAATAATAAATAAAGAATATATAAAAAAATATGAAAACAAAATATATGTGATAAACTATCCTCTACATGTAAATTTGATCCTACTCATTGTATACCTCTACTCTACATCTTATTTGATTGGTCTTTGTCGACTTTGGTCATTTTTTAGATTGGTGATATTTAAAAATACTTTTGCAAGTGGACATGTACGCCTAGGCCACTCCTTGGAAATATGTGTAAACGATTGATAAATAACAAAAAGCGCACTAAAATGATGTATGGAGAGTCATTACTCTTTTTGATGCGCCAAGATGAAGTGTTTCTCTTAATTGTTTCTTGAATGCTTTTAGAATGATTGAGGATTATTAAATGTGAGAAAGTGTCATATGGATGCAAATGAATGTCTTTAAATATAAGCACATGACGTCAAAATTGTAGAAACACCTAGTCGACATATAATGAC
This sequence comes from Sequoia sempervirens, assembly GCA_007258455.2. Taxonomy (NCBI): domain Eukaryota; kingdom Viridiplantae; phylum Streptophyta; class Pinopsida; order Cupressales; family Cupressaceae; genus Sequoia; species Sequoia sempervirens. The sequence continues at coordinate 71,636 of VDFB02236597.1, forward strand.
TAGTGGAATGGATAGGAGTTGACCAAACTTAAATTTTAATATTAAAATTTTTGGTGTCAAACTTTGTGAGTGTGAGTTCGATCCCACACCTAGAGAAATGATCCAAGATGACAAAGCCGTAAGATCTAGATGGAAATGAATATTTGAATATGTAAAATAATAAATAAAGAATATATAAAAAAATATGAAAACAAAATATATGTGATAAATATATAAGAATGTGTGTATATAAAAAATAAAACAATTAAAAATTGTGCAACCATTCCCTTGAGATGGTGTTAACCATTACAAGGTAGTCCGATGGACCTCAAGGAAGCACATGTAAAAACTTCATCTACAAGCTTCTGGAAACAACCAAACGGGTCAATAGAGTTAAATTCATCGGTTGTAAAAACATTGGACGTATTTTTAAGCAAACCCTAGACGAATATATCTGGTTTCGAAGTTGAGCTGTCTTAGAATTTACTGTTAGTCATTCTGTAAGGAATTTCTCTGGCGAGATTCAACAATGTAGTTTTTAATTACTTAAAATTGTTTTCTATCTGTTGTGGATAACAACTGCCTTTCTTGTTTGACTGTGCGATTATAGCAAAGTAATCGTTCGGTTCAGTGGGAGGCAGAGATCAAGCCCGCGGAAGCTTTTTGAGGGGTGCGATTTAGTCTTTATGTGTCGCTCCCACAAGCAGGCTTCTTACATTTAATGACTAAAGAATCTTTGAAAAATAAACAATTTACTGATTACTGATTTTAGATTTCTTAACTCGTGGATATAATTAGGTTTATATCATTATATTCCTTAAACGGTCTTTATTGTGATTTGTATATTTACTCTCCTTGATTTGTGTTCCCAAGTAATGTGCTGCGCATTAAGGGTTTTGCTGGGTGGGTTATAATCTTCTGCTGTTTTGAATGCCGACAGTGGGCCTAATTTTGGGTGAAAGAGAAATTTGATGAATTGATTTGCCAGTTTGTTACCCTCTCTTTTGTTTTTCATTCTCGTTCTTTGGTTTAGAGTAGGAGGGAAACGCAGATATTTCGTTCAGTCTAATAAAGCCATGAATTTGGATTTAGGATTGAAAAATAGAAATGATTGTTCTTTTCCGGAAGCAATATTGAATTAGGGCCTTACGTTGTATGATCTTCGTGTTCCGGACCCCAACATGAAAGAGAAGGGGTAAATTTATGAATGGAGTTGTAGGACTGGAATTTATATTTACTAAAGGGTGTCTGTTGGTTAAACGACGGGAGCAATGTGGCAATCGACCATTAAAAAATGCAGATCAACCAAGCCAAAATATAGCAGACAACAGGTGTTCCATACGTAAGATACCTGTTAGGTAATGCGTTTTGGTAAATTCTGAGAGAAGTGGGGCCGTTAAAGAGCTAACGCGAGTTGCAAGGAATACTTGATACTACGAGCGGTGGTCGTAAAGTTACCCTTCTTTAATGCAGGGCTACAAGCTGGGTGCTCATAGTTTATATGTTGCTTAATAAATTTGCTTACAATTTTTAGCATTATGTCTGTATTTTTCAAGCTTCCCAGTTTTGATCCCAAAATCAGAGATAGAGACCCAACTCTAACCAAAGACAAACAAAGCTTGAAACTATCTTGATAGATTTAGTATTTCCACTGCATCCTAGGTCTATTCAACCGAGACAAAACAATTAATCATTCGTAGGAGCAAATTAGGGAAGCGTTTTTCTTCCCTACAAAATGCATTTATAGAATAGGATACAAGATAAGAATTTTAATGTTTATTAGGTCAAAAGATAGTGTATAGGACAACAAGTCTTGTAATTCTAATTTTTACTGTTAAAGAAGTTTGATGATAAGTTCTTATGTTTATTCCACTTTATGTTTTTTGAACAAGTCTTGTAGTAAAATAGCTTCTAAAGTATCTGCATACTTGACTCAAATATTGTTGTAAGGTTAAAATTCTAAAATAAAGTGTTGATCAAATTCAGCTGCCCTAGCATACAAAAAGTACAAAAGTACAAACTCTTTCCTCTCCTTCTAGACTTTTTTCATCTACCTCTTTCACATTAAAGATGGTGGAATTAGTGGAATTAGTTTCTCACCAACATATATTTATCCTTTTATATGTCTTTTATTGACATGAATAAAATTAAATTTATCTATGATAATGAAGATTATGGTCATCAATTATACATTAGTGAATGTTAAGTGGTAGGTGGATCTATGAGGAGATTAAAAGTGATCCTCTAGTAAGTGTTTATTTTTTCAACAACTTTGAGGGAACATGTGCATTTCTACATTATTTGTAAAACCAAACCCTACTTTGGGACACACCCATTTTTTTGGGTGTGAAAACTCCTATAGCCCATCTTGAATCACCCTTCACCAATCATAGTAGGGAACTGTGAGCATCACCTAGATGCAATGAGTGCTAAGTGGACCATTCATTATCATGAGAGATGGGTTCTTGTGAATCACTATTCATGAAACATGGGTCAATGAGATTGACTCGTAAACTACATGGTTGAATCTTGATAGCAATATCATAATTTGACATGTTGTGGAAAATACCTCTTTATCAATTGATGAGCTAAAGGGGCTCTATCATGAATGATTCATAAGGCACAACACTTGTTGAAGGTTTTGCAAATGGGGTTGCAAGCTAAGTGGGCTTAACCTTGGAGAAAACTTTGTGGTTAAGCACGCATGAGCTGGAGTAGTATTGGGATGGGTGACCTCTCAGGAGGGCCTAGTGCTTCACCTCTGTGAGCATCACCTAGATGCAATGAGTGCTAAGTGGACCATTCATTATCATGAGAGATGGGTTCTAATGAACCACTACTCATGAAACATGGGTCAATGAGTTTGACTCGTAAAATACACGGTTGAATCTTGATAGCGATATCATAATTTCACACGCTGTGGAAAATACCTCCTACTTATCAATTGATGAGCTAAAGGGGCTCTATAATGAATGATTCATAAGGCACAACGCTTGCTGAAGGTTTTGCAAATGGGGTTGCAAGCTAAGCAAGCTTAACCTTGGAGAAAACTTTGTGGTTAAGCGCGCTTGAGCTAGAGTAGTATTGGGATGGGTGACCTCCTGGGAAGGCCTAGTGCTTCACCTTTGTGAGCATCACCTAGATGCAATGAGTGCTAAGTGGACCATTCATTATCATGAGAGATGGGTTCTTGTGAACCACTACTCATGAAACATGGGTCAATGAGTTTGACTCGTAAACTACACGGTTGAATTTTGATAGCAATATCATAATTTGACATGCTATAGAAAATACCTCCTACTTATCAATTGATGCGTTAAAGGGGCTCTATAATGAAAGATTCATAAGGCACAATACTTGTTGAAGGTTTTGCAAATGGGGATGCAAGCTAAGCGGGCTTAACATTGGAGAAAACTTTGTGGTTAAGTGCGCTTGAGCTGGAGTAGTACTAGGATGGGTGACCTCTCGGGAAGGCCTAGTGCTTCACCTCTATGAGCATCACCTAGATGCAATGAGTGCTAAGTGGACCATTCATTATCATGAGAGATGGGTTCTTGTGAACCACTACTCATGAAACATGGGTCAATGATTTTGACTCGTAAACTGCACGGTTGAATCTTGATAGTAATATCATAATTTGACATGCTATAGAAAATACCTCCTACTTATCAATTGATGCGCTAAAGGAGCTCTATAATGAATGATTCATAAGGCACAACACTTGCTGAAGGTTTTTCAAATGGGGTTGCAAACTAAGCGGGCTTAACCTTGGAGAAAACTCTGTGGTTAAGTGCGCTTGAGATGGAGTAGTACTGTGATAGGTGACCTCCTGGGAAGACCCAGTGCTTCACCTCTGTGAGCATCCCCTAGATGCAATGAGAGCTAAGTGGACCATTCATTATCATGAGGGATGGGTTCTTGTGAACCACTACTCAAGAAACATGGGTCAATGAGTTTGACTCGTAAACTACACAGTTGAATCCTGATAGCAATATCATAATTTGACACGCTGTGGAAAATACCTCCTATTTTATCAATAGAATTTATCATTCTACACCACTTCTAACTTATAATAATGATACTAATAAGCTTCGTTGATAAAGTAAAGGGTTTCTTTAGCTGCATGTATATTAAGAAACAAGTACGGATACTAATTTGGCAAGTTGTCTCGTGTTCTTCAAGAAGTGTTAACGAATGTTCTTGAGGCCCTGATTGAATATGAACATAAAGTTCTAGAAGCACTAAAGCCAGATTTAAACGGGAGCATTCAAAATGGGATTGCTTTTGCAAATAAGCAAAGCAAAACTTGGCACTGAAGTTTGAATGCATTCCCTTAACTTGTCACATTTAGGGGAACTAAAGAAGAGCATCACATTCTACAGCTTCATCAGTCCATTTCATTTTTGTAGTTAAGGCAGGCTTTGCGTTTTGGTCACTCTAATGTTTTTTGATCTCTTGATATAAGAGTGCCAAATTTTTTATGCAGGCTTGTTGATTTATAACTATTTTCTTTTTGGTTTCGTCATGTCAAGAAGTCTCTGATAAGATGAGTGATTAAGCTGACACTCATTTCTTCTGGTACCTAGAGTTGCATGCCTCTATGTTGTGGCAAGTGGCTGTGTTTTTGTTCCTTTTGGTATATCAATTAATAGCAGCAGTGGGCTGGACTTGTAACAGATTAAATGTTCTCATTAGCTTTGTTATTTTTTTTGTGTTTCATCAAGGATCCTAAATTAGTCTTTTGGCATGGACTTAATTACAATTAATATGACTCATATTATATCAACTCTATCCCTCTTGCAGGGGAAAGCATTATCCCATTAGTGTGCTGTAATGTAATCAAGTACTTTGAAGTTTGAATAAATTTTCAGATCATCTTTGTTTGTCTACCTCGAAATGAACAAGTGGATGTGTTGTGTCTTGTAATGTGTCAAGCATAATTAACACACAAAAATAAATATGACATTATGAATAATAATAAATTAAGGCATAGTCAATTAACTACTTTCCATTGTAGCATCTCATGTCAGAATAATATTTAATATTCATTTTTAAATGTCAATTTTACAAGTTACAAAGTTTGACTTAGGCCATCTTGCCACTTAGTCAACTCAATTTACATTATGAAGTACATAGTACAATAATCAAGAAATATGGGATTCTATGTGATTCTTTTCAACTCTCGCTATCTCGGATGGACGAGAACATGGTTTAGGCGCTTTTCCACCCAACCACGAAACTATGCTTCTTCAATATTCTTTCTGACTCGAAGAATGCCCGACCTTGTATAGAATATTTAGCAAGAGATACAATATGCAAGGTGGAATCTGGTGTGTGCCAAACATTTGCATGCATTTCTATCTATGTTTAGAACATGCAAGATCTATGCAAGGAAATGGTAGAGAGATTACATCATAAAAGTTAGACCATTCAACACAATGGACTACAAACGCTTGGCCAAGCATGTGTTGTATACAACTAAAAATATAGATTTTGGAAAAAACAAAACCTATCTCTTTCATAATTCATTTTCGGCACCTGTTCCAGAATATAACCTCCCACAACATAAGATAACATACATCTTATCAAAATATCACAATTTTGCAAGCAATCAATTTTGGTTTCCAATAGTGTTTATCTATCGTTTCATGTTTTCTTAAAGAAAAATAACTATTTACAACATAGTTTACGTAAACTCATTTGGCTATCTCTGTTCAATATGTATATGAAATAATGTAACCATATTTAATATCTATACAATCAGATTTTTAACATATTAATGATTTATTTCATCAACTTGATAAGAGTATCACAAAAAGTGCATCAGTTATCTAAAGTTTTCCATTATTTCCTTTATTCCTTCTTACTTGGAATGAAATCTACATTTCAGATAAAGAGAGATAGTGTAATTTTTAAAGAAGGTATATCGCATGTATGTGTAATGCATAAATGAGAAATTTATGCATGTACACATATATGGCCTTCTATTAAAAATAGTGTATGTGTATACGTTCTTTTTAAATAAAAGAAAGATTTGTTCCACATACAAATTTCCTATATTCGAGTAGATGTCAATTTTTATCAGATATATGAATGGATTCAATTGTAAACATAGAAACATATACATCAACAACAATTTTTTTTGGATCAAATTTTGTGTTTTCAAATAGTATGTCACAAAGTCATTTGCATAATTTTAGTTTGTATTTGATAACATAACAAATCTGCATCTTTACCCGAATTAATATAGACTAGACTCAATTTGACTTTCTTTCATATGTGACCATTCAACATATAAGCAAATAATAGAATCATCCTTAACTCATTTGGTTAAATTTCTTTAACAAGACCTTCAGAATTTAACGTTCAAGTCTTCATTTATGTCAGAGAGAGATGGATACACCATATAGTTGTAGTTAACTGATAGGGATCGATATCATATATATATATATTTAAGCAAATTTGTTTGAGTTAACAGAATTCGACTTGCATCTTAGAATTACATGATTTGTGCTCTGTTTGAAACAAAGACTTCAAAATATTAATTCATTCGAAATAACCCCTAGGGTAATACGTTTATTATGTTTCATTTTGACAGCTACAAAATATTTACTTCCTTTCAGTTCAATATATAATACCGTTCTGGTAGTTCTTTCATATAAATTTGTTATGGGGTTGGGAACAAACATGTTATCATTCAATTGATAATATGCTATCATTCAACATTACAGACCCAACAATACCTTCGTTGTCATTAAATTGACATGGTGGCTGTTGTCCAAACAATGAAGACTCCATGAAACAAGATGTGGAAATAGTGAAATATAAATATACACAATACTGTTATTGGTTCAACTAAATATCTATCTATATATGTATATATATCCACGTATATATATACATACATATATATATATACAACGTTCCATTACCTTATGGCAATACATTTTAAGTGGAACGATGGAATTTCATCGTCAGCGTGCTAAGGTCCGATCTACATATGGAATAGTCGATTTCCTTTATGGAATTGAAAGTTAACAAGGGCACATAAAGAATCATTGTAAAGCTCATCATGATGTTACAAGAATGAGATACAAACAGGGATAGAACGATCAAATCGTTCTCGGGTTGGTTTCACCCGAATCTAACAATGATACGAATTGATGTCGATATCATCGCTGAGCCATTCGATGGCTTTTTAAAAGGATAGGTGAGGGTTCATATATCGACCCAACTCACATGCAAATGTATGCAGGGTTTATAACACTCCTATCTCTGTCGTTTTGGATAGAGCAAAAGGAAGTATTAAAGCCAATCGAGGTGGCGATGGCCATGATAAAGGCAGGCTCGGGGGTTATGCCTCCCTTGACTCAAACAACAACGGTCGATATTGACATGGCACACCCAAAAATATGCTCACATAGAGATTTGAATGCAAAACAAAATCCAAAGAACCTTCCTTCCAATCGAGAATAATAATAGAGATTCAGAGGATTTGACAACATAGGTAAAATCATTGCCAAATAATGAAAACATTCCAAAAATAACTCAATCTTACCTCTGTTCAAGCACCAAAACGTCTGAGTTGAGAGGTGGCGAATCCTTGCAAGCTATGGAATCGACTTTTTCCTTCTTTGCTATTTCCCCAAATCAACCTCTTCTTCTGCTTTTTGACCAATATTCACACAAAAACCAAAACCCATCTCCCTTCTCTTCGCTTTTTTTGCATGTTTTTACACCTGTGTTTCTCCCAAATTGGCAAGCTTCATTATGGTAGCCACCCCCACCTCTTACATTCAGATTTTCTTTTTGATTTTGGGGATCATGGGCGGCCTCTACCCATTCAATTTTCAGTTTTTAAATTCAGATTTTAATTTAAACAAATATCAACCTGAAATTTATTTGTTTTTTTTAAATAACATTTTAATCATATATATATTCAATTCATCCTCTTGTTGTAAAGTTTATGGCATATATGCATTTATACAAGCAAGAGCACTCCATTCATAATTAGTGTCTTCTTTTCTTTTTGAATGCAATATCATTAGGTAAACAAGATAGACAAATAATCTAATTAATTGTTTTTCCACAAGCTTACTCATTTATCCATTAGTCCATTTCACATAAAGTGTGTTTTCTGTTGGAAAATTCAATGCAAAAGTCATGATTTTTAGTGGTGTGTACACGTTCCAGATTTCATCAAGCTTGCCATTGTCATCCAGCTAAATATTCCTACCTCAACCATGTTCTCGGTCTTCAATCTATTCCTGCATTCACACACTTGCACTTGAAGAGTTTTATCAGTAACCTTTAACCAATACTCAAAATGAAAAAAAATCTATTTCACATCATAATTTTCATTTTTTGTATTTGATCATAGTAACATAAATATATTTTAGATGCCATTGAAATCTTAAATTTATCACAAGTCAACTGATAAATTTCATCTCTCATAATTATTAAAAGAACTTAACATTATTAAATGCAAGCGAAATTTTGAGACATGACATGTCTTGTGAATAGGGTTAGTAGAATGATCACTTATGTTAAACCAATGTTTTCATTAACTTTTTTCTTTGTTAAGATATATATTGTTAAATTTGAAATTAAAAATATAATTTAGGGGGATGAGTGTGATTGTAAGGTGATTATACAATTTCAAATTAATTTTGGGACAAAAAATGGGTTGGATTATAGAGGATATCATGTGCATAGAAATAAGTGTGAGTATAGGTGAATAAGGAAAATGTACAAGGGTGTGGGATCATGAGAAAAGGGATAAGTGGTAGGTGTTTAGAAAGATGTATAGATGGTAGGTTGATAATATAGGGCAAGGGATCTAAATTTGAATAAAATTATCCCATTTACTAAGATGTTTATGTATCCAAAGAAGACCTTTCAAAGTATGCACAAAACTAATTGTGAAATGACGCGAGAATGAAAAATTCACCATTATATTTTTCCCCCACTTTGACATACATGCGATATTAAATTGATATTGTTTTAAGTATATAGTGCTCACAAACATGCATTGAAATTGAATATGCAAACTCAAAGGATATCACCATGTGGTGCATATAAAGCAATGGACCTTGCAAGCATATGATTAGGTGTGTTTATCTTCCAAGTATGTCTTTTCCATAAAATGCATCTCTATGAACATTTTTTTGTTTGCATATCTAACATATGGACATTGGTGATAGGATATGTTGCCTCCAATAATTGGTTATATCCATTGGATATAAATACTTGTGAAGAGAAAAATAATACATGAAAATTAAATGCAGTATAAGTGTGTAAACATATAATCATTTAATTATATAAGCATAAAACATATGGTAGTTTAAGTAGATGCCAATGATTGTAAATAATTCATTGTGTAAGTGCACATACCAATGATTGTAAACAATTCATTGTGTAAGTACATAAATTGGAGAATAGGAATCTTGCCCCCAATATGGGCAACGAAATGGTGGCTCAACCTTTAATGGCATAGTGACATATGTGTAAGTATATTAAATAGTAGGATAGGAATTTTCCTCCTAATGTGGCAACCAAAAAATATAAGCGAACAAAAGTTGGCGAGGTAAAAAAATGAAACTATTCGCAAGGGCCCAAAATAAAAGGTAAGATGCAAGGGGTCATATGAAGGATGCAAAGTGATTAGTGTAATATTTCAAAATGTAATCAAAATGGCTCAAAGGAGCACAATAATGTAAGATCTAGTAACGAAGCTCAAATTTTGGGTATGTTTTAAAGTACTGAAATTATTGAAATCCTTGACATTCAAACATGTTACTTGCAGTTGGAGGAAATCAAATATTTTCAAGGTCCTCATGGAAGATTGCATGTTTCCCTTTCTGAGTGACTTACAAAAGGGTATATACAAATTCATTTCTATTTTACAAGGCATGGGAAATCACTTGGAGAAGACCAAAGAATTTAAAAGACTTCTAGGGTTCTTGTTTCCAAAAGGGAGAAGATACTATTTTGTAATTTGATGAACTGGGTTTATCCCAAAATTATATTGAAGTCATTATAATCCTTGAAGAATTAATTCTAAAGTGTAGAATCAACATTGAATGAATGTTTCCATCAATATTGTGTTTATATATATATATATGATCAACTTGTCAACCAAAAGGCTATAAAAAATTTGTAAAGATTTTGCATAGTGTTTGTTCATAATAGTGAAGGGAATGTTCAAGTTTATTTATGGATTGATAAGTACTCATTTAATATTCTTCGTTTTTTATTTATTTTTAGAATGCATGTGTAGATCCTAGTTTTCTTATGTGTTATGTGATACATAGTCTTCTATGAAATCTTTGTTAAGGTTCCATATTAGGATTTCAATCATCGTGAGTTTTGTATGAATTCAAGACCTTGTTTCTCTACTGGAATAGGAATTGATCTGTTGTAAAGTCCACTTCTCATCACCCAAAAACCTAAATGGTCCACTAAAATTATTCTTTCGGTAAAATTTAGGTATTTTTTCTAGCTTTTTAGGTGCGAGAGGTATTCTAGCAATAATAGGTAGATTTATCTGTTTCATCAACTTTGTGCTTGATAGGTTTTTATTGTTAAAAGTGTGTGGCCTTATTTGTCAAAGTAACACGTCATTGTATTGTGACAATAATACTGGGATACACTATGTAAATGGAATAGTTTTCCTCAAAGAAAGTATTTAATTATTTTTGTCATCAATCAATCTATAACCTTAGGGAAACCCCCTTTGTCTTGCAAAGCCTTAAGTGAAGGAGGTCTCCCTAACACTTGGAAGACTATCCAACCTTAGGGATGTCGGGTCCACAACTCAGATCACCAACAAATTGGTCTCATTTCTGTAGATAAAATTAAAATTAGAATTTATTTTGAAGTCCTAGGATAATAAGTAAATATGGTGCAACGAAGAAATTTGGTCCTTGGTTGAAAATTAGAATTTTCTTGATACAAAATTACTCTCTTGATTTAGGGAGTGATGAATCTATCAAGGGAAGACTCATAATATAGTTGTGCTCAGATGGAAAGAGAGGAACTTCTTGATATGGTTCCTCCTAATGTGAGAAGATAGTAGGAACAATGGGGAGCTAAGAATATGGGTGCATGTCCTTTGCATAATTCTTAGAATACTAAAAGAGTAGGTACTTCAAATAGAAAAGAAACATTAAGGGATTATGACCTATATACATTTGATGACTCAATTAATAGTAGAATAAGGACTAGTAGGAGAACCCTTGGAAGTGATTATGGCATGTTAAAGAAGGAGATAAATAAAAATGTAAGAAATGAACAAGCGACCCAAGGTATGCATACATAAGGAATAAAATTGAATTTTCCTTTTCCTCCATGCCTTAGAAATATAAGAGGATGTCCACATAAAAATTCTCATATGTCGTCTTGAAAAATTGAGCATGAAGTAGAAAATTTTATTATGTTGATTTGGCTACTCAATCAAAAAATGAGTGTAGGGAAAGGAAATTATATCAACATATAGATATTATTGACCGATTCAAGGAAAGGTATTGTGAGATATAATCATAGATTACAATACAAACAACTTAATTTGACGAAAAAGCAAGCAAATGAACCAAAATGTAAAAGTGTTCAAAATTAAAATGTGAATTATAGTAATGCACAAAATGTCTCTAATAAGCCTATGCATAATTTACAATAAAATCAATAGAACCTTCAACAAAAAATGTAAGACATAATATGGGTTTTAACCCCAAGAGACATGCTCAAGTATTTTATCTAGTACAAGCACCATTAGGATTAGAAAGATATAAGAAGCTTCAATTTTATGGCATTTTCAATTATCCTAATCCCATTCTGACTGAGATTAGGGGAAAATTGCCAAAATTTTAAGGTAACATCATTGTTATTAGTGATGATCATTTGAGGCACTTTATTGGTGTCACTGATGAATACAAAATTGAAGATGGGGATGTCATGATGAATCTCTATGCAATCACTGGAAGATAATGCCAAAGAGTGGTACAAAATCCTTAGAGATAGTAGCATAGACTCATGGAATGAGTTCATGAGAGATTTTAAATAATAGAATGAGGACTAGAAGGGAGCAAACAAGCTTCAGGCCATGGACAAATGTCACATTTTCATTTGACAATCCTTTAGGATTAAACAAAACAAGTTACAACTACTTTGTGGGAGAAACAAATCTTCTACTAAAAGACAAAACAATTGCATATGTTGTTGAAAAAAATACTTGTTGATCCCAAAAATGATGAAAGAGGAAAGGTGGAAGTACAAGTACTTGGTTGAGCCCCCATGCCACTTTTTATAACTTCAAAAACATTCGAGGAAGAAGGTGACTGGACCACATGAGACAAAATAAGCTCCACCTTTACAAAAAGACAAAAATAAGTGCAAGAGATATTCATTCAATGTATTTTTCCACCCATGAGCTATATTCTTCTTTCGAAGGCCACTGAAAACCCAAAAGCTTCTAAACTTTATTATTATGAGCATTATATCTTGCATATGTAATTGCTCTTGATTCCTTTGCAAAAATATCCATATTAGTCTCTAACTTAAATAAGTCATCAATTGAATTGTTCAAGAGAGCTAAATCTAGTTTACTATCCTTATAAATATATGATGACAATGAGAGAATCATTCTTGCAAACTCTGCCTTCAAAACATCCAAAGATTTGACAATCCTTGAATTATCCACAATCTTAGGAATTATTCCCTGTTCCATGCCTTCAAATATCTTCAATTTAGATTTGAATGGCATATCTAGCTTTGAAAGGAAAAAACCTCCCCCAATAGTTTGATCTGCTCACTTATTTGCATTAAGTTCTTGGGAGCATTTCCATTAAAAGATGTCATTTTAATCATCTCCTTTATCGAGGTGGCCCTGAGGATCCACCTATTCAAGACATCTTGGAAACTATTTTGAATTTGCATATGCTTTATGTAATCCATCAAATGCATTCCAAGATCCTTCAATCTCGTGTAATACACATGATAGCCTATGACCTAAAAGGTCATCAATGATATTAGTAGCAATATTCTTGGCCTCTTCTTTGGCCTTCTTTTCATTCTCCTTACTTTGCTTTAGTTGTTCCTTCAACTCTTTTATTTTGAGAGACAAAGTCTCTCTATCTTGTAATGAAAACTCTATTGATGTGGATACAAAGGGAAGAGGAGTTGCAACCTGAGGTTGTGGAAGCTAGGTCACCATCTTATTATATTCATCCTGCAATTTTACATGCATAACATGTAGCTTTTCATACTTTGCCTCTCGTCTTTTGGTAGTAGCTACACTAAACATGGTTGTATGTACAACTAAGTGTGTTGCTTGTGGTGTTGATGTATCTGATGTTCTTTTTATGATCACATTCCTTGTGATCTCCTAGACAAAGTAAAAAACCCTTGGTTTGCTTGTAGTAGAGACCATTTCCCATATAGCCAGGGTTTGCAAATTGGGACCGAATCTCGACCCAAAATATGTTTGCTTGGATTGCTCGTTTGAAGTGAATGCATCTTCATCCTGATACCTAATTGTGTCAAGAGCAATATCTGATGCAAGATCCCATTCTGGTAACAAGAGGATTTCACTTTCTTTTACCATTCTTCTTCCATTCTCTAGAGTGATCTTGGATGCATCAAAGCCCATCTCTTGAAGGACTTGTCTTGTAATATCTTCATACTTTGAAGGATCCAATCCCTCCTTTGCTTGATTCAACCTTTCATTGAACTCATTCTTCTTGACCTTAATTATGAAATCTTTGAACTCTTTGTAATTTACAAAGGTGCCATCATCTATGAATTGGGTACAAGCTAGAACCCTGAGATAATTTGAAATCAAGTCATCATCATAGAAATCCACATCAAGCCTATTGTCAGGCACCTTCTCATCTCCTTGATTAACTTTGGGGGAAGGAAAATGTTGATCAACCTCTTCAACCCTAGGCATGTTTTCTATAGTATCTTCTTCTTTCCTGCTTTCCCCTTCCTCTAGATTTATTGAATAATCCACCAATCGTTGGAAATCAAATGGCACTAACTGGCTTGGGGCAACATGCATTAAAGATTGTGTTGACATGGCTTCTTGTTGAACATGTTGTTCAACTTCTTCTCTAGGCCTCTTCTTAGCCAACTTCCTTTTAAAGTATGCTCCATTAGAAAAACAAGCAAACATCTTCTTCATCCTCTCAATAGGATTTGTAATATCTACAAATGGGCTCTTATAGGAGGGATTATTAATTATCCTTTTCTCCTCAGATTGGACTATGAAGATCTATTGTTGTTTCCTCTCCTTCACCTCATCATTTGTTTATAGATTCCTAATGACATCATTTGAAGCATGAAATTGATGATAGAATTGGGATCTTCCCCTTTCCAATCTCATTTTGTGTTACATCCCGTTTCATAGTTACCAAGTTACTTTTACCATTATGAGTGAAAATGTTGATAAATGTAAATTGTGACTTCAATATGTTTGTTGGGTAAATGAAATATGTGAATATGCAATAAGATGTTATTGATTTCAAAAGAATGAATGTTTTGAATTAGTGAAATGTTATGTATTGCAATATGAACATTCTAATGCTTTGTTGATACAAATGTGTTATGCTGCAAATAGATTTACTATGAACATCTAACTACCTTAGTGTTGTACTAAGCTGGTTGAAGGGATAGATTCAATCCTCTAGAAGGGAGGGGAAGTATCACTTAGAAGTGATTGGTCAGGTAACCCTTAATGAAACCTAACTGAGCTTACACACACTCACACCCTAGTTTGTTTAAGTTGAGTTAGGTTAGTTGGAACCAAGTAACCTTTGAGGATAGGTTGAAATGCTTGAGCAATGTCTTTGATTTCTTTGATTGTGTGATCAAGTTATCGTGATTGAATCTTTGAGTCTTTGGGCTTTATGAATAGTTTTCTTTATGTCAATTCGTATGTACATTAAAAATGTGTATATATGTAAATATATAACAACTCGTGAATGAGATCATAATTGCGTTTACACATATATATGAGTAGAAATACTTATGAGCATACTTGCATGAGGAATTGATTATATATATATATAAAGAATTGATTGGCATAAAGTGAATCAATTAATGGAAATCGATTAGAATAAATAGTGAAATTATATCAATAGATATTTAAACATTGAGCGCTTTTACTAAGTGTTCTAAGCCAACACTGCCATGTAAGAGGAATGAAAAGCTATCACATGATAAACTAAGCCTTAAACCTTTACATAGTGCATAAGAGAAGGCTACAACATTGTGCATAAGACATAAACTATACATATATGGTACAATATTTGATATGTATATCTGCCAATACATAAATCAATAATAGACCAAGTCGATCTCAGGAATGGCACATAGGAACTTTTGTGAAAGATTATCTGCTATAATGGAGAAGATCATACACAACATATAGGTGCATGTGTTAATACATGGCATAGCCTGTGAGAGAATAAAGCAATGCTATTTGAAGTGAAGTTGACTCATATGATATGTGTCAAATGCTTTGGCTAAGACCAAGTCAGCAAAGTGAAATGCAGCCAAAGAGTATTGATTTATTCCTCTATTAAACAAGAAGCTAGAAAATAGGGAATATGGTGAATTTTTGGTGCCATATCATGAACTTTGTGATGCATTAGAAGTCTCTTTAGTATGTAAGTTGATTTCCAGATTCAAACATGTGCAATATGAATTAGCCAACTTGCTATTGGCAAGCAAAGAATCGACCTGCTATCCTGTTTGGGTGAGTATTGAGATAGGAATTTTCCACCTTTTTATTATCAAGTTGAGTCGATTGAATTGAGTTGAGAAGTGTCATTTTTTAGTCCTTGTTTCTAGCCAGTAGATGTTGGGTTTCGGGTATAAATAGAGGCACTTTTACATCATTTGGATACACTTCTACTACGCATTATTACGCTTCTCCATTCTACTGCGTTTTATTTGTGAGGTTCTTATTTTGCTGAGAGGAATTTTAAGAGGAAACATTAGTGAGAGGAATTGAGGAGAATTTGTTGTTAAGCTGATTTTAAAAGGGGGCCAAGCTTAAGAACTAGTGATTCAATTGGATTTAAGCGATTAATAGGCATGAGATTCTATTCTCTTTATGTTTATCTCATTTTTTGAAAGATTGAATGTCTTGTATCTTTTATTTAGAATTGCATTTGATTGCTTGAAATACAGTAATAATCTATTTGCTTATTGGAAAGGAAAAGAGTATTATTGATATGATTTCCTTATGAGTGTTTTTACATACTCCATATTAAGGAGTGGATGTTGTCAATAGTATTATATACTAGATTTGATGAAAGCGTGAATAGCTTAAGGGAGTGATTTAATACTCTTATATACCCTATATGGGAATTCAGATGATGATTCTATACATAGATAGTTTACACTACATGTATAATGTGAAATGTATCAATGTTATGAAGTGACTTGACACTGTTAGCTTATAATGCTAGGAAACCTTAGGAATGATAAGGTTTAGCAATACATCAACAGTGATAGTATGAAAGATATGATAAGATAAGACGTCATATTGGTAATCTATACTTGAATGATCACTTGATCATTACTTTACTATTAAATGAAACCCTAGGTTAAGAATTGCCTTGGTTGGAATATTTACTTGATTACCCATTGGAACCAATAAGTTGAGAATAACCTACTTGGATGGGTTATGTAGCTGAGCTTTGTTTGAAGCACATAGGTTGAAATTAACCTACTCAATTAGATTGATTGTTGATTATTGATTATATCCGAGATTAGGGTATGCCAAAGTTGAGATTCATCTATGTGATTAAGTTGATCACTTGAGTTTATGAATTGCTACTTGATTGGAGCCATAGGTGGGAATTACCTATTGAGTTTGAGTTGTTACCTATTTGGTTGCTTTATACTCTTGATGTGAAGTCATATTGTTGACAAGGTTCTACTCTTTCAATAACCCTTTTTACTAAGGAGATTACACTCTCAAATAGAGTCATTTATCGATATGATTACTCTTTGATTGAGATCATTCATTAGTGAGATTATACTCTTCATGAGAATCACTTATTGTCATGATATATTCCTAAATGGTGTTATTTATGAGTATTTATTCTATGATAAGATGAAGCTTATGTAATTATAGTTTAGAATATAAAGTTATTCTTGGGATTAGACTACATCCAGTGAAGGGAATAGGTTATTCCTAGGATTAGACTATCCAGTGAAGGGAATAGGTTATTCCTAGGATAGATTGTCCAGCGAATGGAATAGCTTGTATATGTGAATACTTGAGAGAAGTATCTTTATGATTTGAAACGAAAATAGCTTGTTAAGTTATTTTATGCAAAATTAATTTGTAGAATTAGAAAGCTCATATGTTATACTTGGGATTAGAATATTTGTTGAATGGGATGACTTATGTTTATGTTTTATTGGTAAAGATACCATTATGTTATGGGAAAAGGGGAATAGGTTGTTTATGAGGTTAATGTTTACCTATTGAAGGAAATTACCTATGCATGGAATATAATGGCCTAAAGTCAAATTGAGCTAGAGTAGTGTATGTGAATAGGATGTCTGCCACTCAAAATATTGAGTGAGAATACTTTGGCCAAAGTAGTGTGATTGCCTTTGGCTCCACTATCAATTCACTATGTTCCTTTTATGCATGCTAGTTCAGGATTGTAGTGTCTACACGTTCTAGTTATGTAGGGCACAACACTAAGCTCATAGTGGTTATTGTTATGAGGTTTCTCCACCAATCTCTTCGTTGAAGGGTAGGTCCATTTATTAGATGATAGATGTGCGGGGGACCACATTTGAGTCCATGGTTGGCAGAAAAGTGCTTGAGTGATGCTTCTCCTCCTCAATTGGCGACCAAGATTTGAAAGGAGATTTCTGGACCATCTATATCTATTGCTTTGAAGCTCAAGAGAGCTATATATGCATGTATCATGTACCCATTTATCTAAAAGAATATAATCATGAATGAAAAACTTGAGTTTATTCAATATGAAATCTATGTTATGGAAAGATTTAAGAAATTATAATGAAATGCAATGGAAGTTTGGGATAGTGTTTATTTCAAATGTGCATGTAATTTACATTATGGAAAATAAAATTTGTATTGCAATGTTATGGCATAATGGATCATTCACTTAAGGTGAAAACTTTGAAATTTTATTGAGTAGAACACCAGGGTTGTTACTTTTTGTATATGTAACCCTCGACATCACAATTCCTAGTAGGGTCTACCTTCATTTTGTAACTTTGTAATATGGTTGGCAAGACATCCAACCCTTCCTTTGCAGTCACAACAAAATGAGAAAATTGCATTCCTTTTGGAATAAGTGACCCTCCTTGATGAGTCTAAAATGAAATGTATCAGTTTCATTATGTTGCCACATAATCTCCATGAAAGCTAGCCTATCTATTACAAATCTTAGGAGACAATGTCGCTGAACAAGACTACCATATACTTTGAAAATTGTGCAATTGGTATGCAGATACCAGTCACCCCAATTATGGTCAATCTTCTTTTTAGGATCAAATTGTAGGGGCCTGAGAAATTTAACAATTTTCTCAAAAATCCTCTTTGTGGGTTGAAGGCCAAGATTTGTCAAAAATTCCTGTAAAAAGACATTTTCAAAGACTTTTTATAACCCTCCCTTTCTCCTCATAACCTTGGGCAAGGGCTTTGATCAAGTCAACATTAACAAATACATTTGACACCACCAACTTTCCCAAATCTTGGGTCCACAAGTTTGAAACCAGCCTATTGTATTTGCTTCTTTTGTATCCATACTCAAACAATGTCCAACCATGTTGAGGGATAATGGCATCCCTAATTTGACCTACCAAATCTTGCAATCTGTCCATCAAAACCCTTGTTCCTTGAGCATGCTTTGCTCTTTTGTAGACCCATGTAATTGATTCATTAAATCATCCTCCATAAATATTTTGGTTCCTTTTGATTTAACGCTTGATTGACTCATTTTTAGGGTTTCAAAAATTCCCAATCATCTAAGGTTTTCTACAGGATTACAAAAATTCCTAGGATTCTAATTATTTTTCAAAAAATCAAACAAACAACTCAAAAAACCTTCTCTTTGCAATCCCTATGACAATTCATAGACAATTTCACAATTGCAGCAAATCAAAATACTTACCCATGAAAGTGCTTGGAAACCCCAACTTTTTCTTGCTCACAATTTGCTTTTAGAGAGCTCCAATCTTCAAAAATCACTAACATGCCTTCAATTATGATGATAAACAAAAGAATTTTTTGTTTTATCATCATAAAAAAGTAGTAGATGAGCCTTAATTGTTGAAATAATGGTTCACGTGGATGAAACTGATCATCAACAACTAGTCATTCTTGTTTAAATTCCAGCCATTGATCTGAGCACATTGAAACAAGATCAACGATCAACATAATCTCAAGGTTCACTGCATATTCGATTTGAATTGTCTTTTGAGAAAATGCATTATGGAAGACCCATGCATTGAGTTATGGAATTGACATGTGTCTTTTTATCTTTCGTCACCTCCGGGTGCATTATGGCTTTGCGTTGAATATGTGAAATTGCACTGCATAGAAGATGCACGTTGAAATTTGGATATGACACTTGTCAACATCTTTGTGACTATCACTGAGTGCATTTCCTTTATGTGTTGATGGTAAAAAATTGTGCTCCAAAAGAACTATGCATTAGAAGGAATAGGAGCCAAGTGTCCACTTATGACATCATCCTCTTAGCGCCTTTTATATATGCGCTAGACTAGAACAAGAATGCATCGTGAAGGAATGAAGTGCTACAATATGGGACAAACATGTGTCCTAATATTAACTATCATCGCTTGACACATTTTCCTTATGCGCTAGGAATATGAAAACGTGCTTTGAAGAAGCCTTGCACTAAAGCCAAAAATTGACACTTGTCTTCTCTCATTCAACCCGACCTAGCGCATTTTTCTTATGCACTCCTTTTATGAAATTGCACTCTGAAGGAGTAAAGCGCTATGACATGATCATGACATGTGTTTAGATCTTACAAATATTGCCCAACACAATCTCACAATGCGCTAGAAATATAATAAATGTGTTGTGAAGGTTTGCACTATACTCATGGCTCGAAATGTGTCTCAAGTAGGGCCAAACTCTTAATGCTTAAGTTGTAGATTTAGACAAGTGCAAAAAAATTTGTTCTTAATGGTGCGCTAGGAAAAGGGGGCTAAGGATTAACAATACAAGAATTTAGACTTAGGACCTTAATATTTCAAAAAAAAATTCAACAGTCACAAGTCCACCCGATAAGCTTTTCAAAAGGGACCGTTTAAAACACGGAACAAAGGCCCATAAGTCACAATTTGAAAGACGGGTAACCAAGGTAGATGGTCAACGAAGGAATAGAATAAAAGTGTTACAACCTTGCCTAGACCTAGGGTTTTATGGGGTTTAAGCATAAAAAGGCGACTATTTTCAATAAACCCTAAGGAAGACATACAACATTTAAGACAAGGATTGAGAGAAAAAATTGAAAGCCATGAAAAATGAAAACATACCACCATATACCTCTACTCCATGATTTGCCTAATTGATCTTTATTTGTTCAGTGTTTTTTGCTAATCTAAACAGTGACAATATTTACAAATACTTTTTGAAAGTTGTCATCATGTGGCAAGGGAACAAGTTCACCTAAGTCAACCCCAAAAATATATATATAAAAGATCAAAGACAACTGATCTTAGTTGTACAAATTCTCTTGAGTGGTGTGATGTAGAACTAAGTTCTTTTTAGTGTTCTAAAACAAAATGCTCCTAACATACTCCTTTGTAAATGCAAATAATACTTAATGCTATTTGATGATGATGAAATAAGTGCAATTGGATATCTTTAAATACAAGAACATAACAATAAATTATGCAAACTTGTTTTTAGGTAGCCCTCGGAAGGAAATGAATGGGTGATAGTTGGCAAAATTTTGAATTTGAATTTTGGAAAAGCAAGGGTCAAGTTCATAGTTGTAGGGTTGATCCCACATCTATAAAAATGACCGAAGACAAGGAAATGATCATATCGAAGTGGATAATGGACATATGAAGACTTGTGCATGGATAAGTGTAATTAATGCATAATTAAGATGAATATATTAGAATATAGGCATGTATGAATAAAAATATAAGAAATAAATATATTGAAATGAATACATATTAATTAATATATAGTATGTGAAAAAAAATCGAACTTTACATAAAATTATATCATTTATCAATATAAATAATATATATTTTCATTCTCCACAGACCTAAATGAGAAATGTCATGAGCATGCAAATTTCGCCAGTCCACATACTTATTAAAGTTTAGACTTAAAAGTGGTATTGAAGTACTATTGTTCTTCACAACCGAAAAAATCCTTAAAATTTTGATGTCATAATGCAAAATATTTTGAAAAAACATTTGCAGCTTCTGTACCATTTCTCAAAAACAAATAAAATATTGCATTAGACTATTTAGATGAAACAATTCGCAGGTACATAGTACATACGAAGGATTTATGAAGCACATTGCTTGATATCGTGATTGTAAATTTTCAAATAACGAGTTATGGCTCAACGAACCGAACGAGTACACAATGCTAGTCGTGGCCAGGCGAAAAGCCGGCTCAAGTTTTACCGTGACAATTCAAGTGGACCCACAGGAGGTGCAGGATCTATTAGTGCACCATAGCTTTGAATCTTAGCAAATCTCCATTCATCTGCTGGAAGTTTCTTCGAAAACCATTCTTGCAATTCCCTGAACCTTAAGCTCACTTCTCCAATTGCGAAGTAATTGATGTTAAACTCACTTGATCTCAGCATACCTTCAGTGTGACGAGGGATATGCTTGTGCTGCATTCGAGTAGAATTGAGATAAGTACCAATTTATATGATAAATATACCTCATACTAGGGTGAAACTAGGATGGAAAAGTCATTTGGAAGGGATTTAGAGATATACCAGCAAAAAGCCAATCACCCTCTCCAAAAAGTCATCTTCTGCCATGTCAACAGCTTCCGGAAACATCTGTCCAACAATAATCCGATGCCTGAAAAGACAAACTGAGTTACATACAATGAACTTCAATTGCAGCTGCTTTGCCACAACTGAAATATAAAAATATGTATTAGATGATTCCTAGTTGCATTAAACAAATGTTCCCTAGCATTGGTGATAGGAACAATGCTGCTTTAGATCCCCTGTTCTTTAACATCTAAATGATCAGCAGAGCCAGGTTAGGCTACGAGCCCTGAGCATCTGCAGTGTGACTCTGATGGGTGTTGGAAAATGAGTCACACTCAAATCATAAATGAATCAGTAGCTCAGTGGTAGAACATTCAGCAAATGAATGGTCCTGTAACAGTTCTATTATCCACTACGTAGCTTTCTAAGCAAATGTTCCCTACATTGATCATAAGAATAATACCACTGCAAATCCCCTCTTCTTTAATATCTAAATAGTTGTCATGGTGAATCCATGACAAATTGACCAGCAAACAGAAAAGAGAAGGTCAATAAATTTATAAACTTTATGATTACAAAATAAGATTGGATGCAGCAATCTAGAGAGCCACGAACAAGGAACAACCTGAAACATCTCTAAGGCATATCATTATGGCCTGTAGGTTAGAACCACAACGACCCACTGGCACTAGCCGTAGATGTAATTGAACTAGTATTGATAATAGAGTTAGTTGAACACCAATTGTTTAACAACAGTAGAACCTAATAGGTCACGATCACCACGACTTGTACGTGATGAAGAAATGCACCAAGGGAGACCACCAAATTTAACAGACTCGTGAGGCTCTTGAAGGCCAAGCAACTATAACTGGTAACAAATGGTAGCAGAAGGAAAGTGCCAATCTTTAACATAAACAAGTAAATCAAAGGAAGCCAAAAGCTTAGAATCGGCCTGTACAAAGTTTATCCGTGAGGAAACTAAAAGTTGGCCTCGCGGTGCCAGCATGACAGACTAGCAAGATTTAAGGTCAAGAAAGCAAGACAATAGGTCTAATAAGAATTCTCTTGCACGAGGTAGCCAATGTCAAGGTATGTGGACTCTGAAGCTCATCTTGTGAAGTGTGGGTACTTCAGACACTTGAAAAAATGAAAGAGTCCAATTTGAAGGAACTATTGTCAGGTGAATCCCCTACAATAGGTTTTCATTTCTGATTGCATCATTTACATAAGTCTCATTCAATTTTGCAAGACATCCTATCAGAATTGAAAATAACTCGCATGTGAATATGGCTTGTAGATTGATTTCTATGACCGAGTTATTTCCACAATCAGACTGAAAAAGAGCAAGGAACCCCTTTCATTCCCTTCCTCCCCCTCTTTGAATAAATGGAATGAGTCAAGATGGATTATCGTCCAGATGTGTTACAAACAGATCTCTGAGAATTAGAAGTGTTTCTAGACACACAAAGGAGTAACTAAATGAGATGAAATGCCGAGGAGGAAGGGCTTAAAGGATATCCGAATAAGAAATTTCCAATCAAGTCAAACGTTGTGGCCAAACAACCTTGCAATCAGATTAGTATTTGAAGATTGAAGATACCTGCTACGACAGTGTGCATTTGTTTATAATCTATCATGAAAAGTTTAGAGAGTTTATGATCAAGGTCCATTAATTTTAAGGAAGGCTAGTTCTTTGAGATAACATCACTATCAAAGTTTCATCATCGTAGCCATTATACCGGTATCAACAATTGAGTTGATAATTCGTTGTTGATTCCCCTTCTCTCTCACAACGAGAAAAGAAATTTAGGTCAAGTGTAATGTTAACCATTCAATAACTTTGTACTATAATCTACGTCATCAAGCCTCGACATGTAAATTAGATCATATCAGTGTAAACTTGAGTAACACTTGATATAAATGAGTTAGTTAAGTATACCAGATGATTAGACAGTTGTAACCTTAGCTAGTGCGAATATACATATACATTATACATATATAATATGAATAACTATATGTCCTCTGTGTGTGTGTATATATATATATGTTCGGTATTATGGGAGACAAGTTTCGTCAAAGCTGATGTTGTACTTGGATACATATATTTTCAGACCTAAGGGTATCGGTAGCCGTAGTTTATATAGTTTGCTTATCTATATCTGTGAGCATTATATGAATTGACACCTCTCTTCCCGAAGTGTATGTTGTGGGTAGATGAGCATGTGTCCTAGGTTATACTGGACTGTGATTTACATCTTATGCATAAGGAATTTTTGCATTAACAGTTTCAAATTTTCAATTATCTAAAAGAGAAATGAAAAATATAAAACGAGCCAATCAAACTAATTAGATTTTGTCATCTATTGAAAAGGTGTGGTATCAAACTCAAAAGCTCACATGAATCGTGGCCAACTAATTGGCTAATAAACAGACAAGAATAAATGACAATGGGAAGAAAAGAGGGAGAAAGATGATAAAGAATAAGCATTTATCTTTGTGGAAGCAGGCAATGACTTTTTTTTGGTAGGTGCTGCAGTAAGCAATGTTACAATCCAAGTTCTAACCATTTTTTAAAGCATTTTAAGTATCACACTTACCTTGTTTCTTTGTCATCATAGGTCACAGCGACATCATACATCCAACCGCCATTGGTTTTAAACTTCATCTCATAAAAAATGTCATATTCTATGACACCACCTGATGGAACTGGAACGGATACTTTCTTTCTTGTAGCTTCTGCTGCAG
Source organism: Sequoia sempervirens (assembly GCA_007258455.2). Classification (NCBI taxonomy): domain Eukaryota; kingdom Viridiplantae; phylum Streptophyta; class Pinopsida; order Cupressales; family Cupressaceae; genus Sequoia; species Sequoia sempervirens. The sequence continues at coordinate 96,364 of VDFB02236597.1, forward strand.
CTTGTGCTAGAGCATTTTGAGCCAGTTCTTCGGGACTCAGACCTTTGGACTGTCAACATGTATTCGCAACTTTTCTTCTTAATACAGGAATCTAACCACATGCTGACCATCAACAAATCACAACTCATTCATACTTTAACAATTGGCAAGCTTGTAGAACATACATACCGGGAGAATACTTAGTTTCCCTTGTTCCAATAAAACTGGGTCATATATCATCTGAATTGCAACAGAAAGATACAGTAAATTTCCTTCAAACTATAATGGAATTCAACTGTCATTCAAAAAAAGATAAGCCATTAAATATTAGCTCCCAACAACTCAATATCGCAAGTGATGTTTCAACGGTATCCTTTACTTTATTTTCTTCATTTGAAATAGAAAAGCAGATGCTCCTTTAGTAAGACCTTTTATTTGCGCTAAATGTGATGCAGCTTGTATTTCAGTAGGCTGTATTTTGGAATTCATAATCGACATAGTTGCAAATTCCAATGAAATGCAGCGACTTCAATTTCTTTCAGATGAAGGATGAAACAAAAAGAGGAAGAAGGGTTTCAAACCTCTTCCTTAACACCTCTATCACGCATCATCTGCTGCATGGTCTTTGCTTTAGAAGCAGCGGCGGCAGCCCTTCCCCTTTCTGATATAGAATTTGCAAGAGCTGGTTGTTCCCATTGTGCTCTCTCAGAAGGACTTGAATTACCTGGCGGAGTTGATCCAATTTCATCTATCCACTGGTGTAAGAACGTCCTTGTCAATTCTTCAATGGTTTAAATTTTGACTTGTTTAGGGTGACTTTTAAAAGTGGAAATGACAACCATAATCCAAATATTCAATGCATTAGCAACTTCTCCGGAATCAGAGCCATGTGTTGGACCTATATGTGACTCTCTTTTTGTACAACTACTAGACTATTCATTCAATTTTTTATGCACTGCAAATTGCAACAGCTAAGAAAAGAATACTGCAAAAGGTGCCTTACCTGCTGGCGGATAGCAATCATAAGCTCCTGATCAAAGGAAGTAAGATTTTGTGTCCGGTAATAATAGCAAACCTCAGGTCTCCGACCTATTAAAGTTCTCAAAGAATTTTTCAAATCTTTGGAGAATCCTATGTACTGGATCTTTTTGTTCCTGTCAAAAATAGCAAAAACGCTTGCAACAATCTCGGGGTCTACAATTGGTTGAATCCTCCCTTCTTTGTTAACGACACTATATAATGGCAATGTATTCAGAGATTTTATTGCAGCGGACACTACAACTGCATTGTGCCTTCTTAACATTCCCAAACCTAAATGATTCTGAAATTTGTTAATCTTAGATAAAGATAATGCTTTTCTTCGAGATCCAAAAGAGAAATTAGAACGAGATAGAAGAGCTTTAGTTGGCAGGAGATGAGATTGAGAGTCAGTAAGACCTCCCACACCCAGCTGCCCTGTTGCTGACATGCTGCCTGCGGCCTATTCCAAAAATTAATCAATCAGTCACTCAATCTTCCGGATATTTGATTAAATCCTTACAACAGCTAAATAATATATATATACACACAATTGAAAATGGCTATCAAGTCAAGCACTCCATCTATAAACTGAACCCTCATTCTTATAATGATGTCAACGCCCCTTGTTCTTTAAAAGGAGCATAATACCAATGTACAGTCAGGTACCCAACATCACCCAACCCGTTTAAAAGTTGTCAATGTATATACAGACAGCCAATAAAATGGATACTAACACAATCCTCATCTATGAAATACCAATGCCCCTTACTCCTGTAAAAGGGCATAATACCATAGACCAGTTAATGACGCGGCATCTCCCAGTTGTTCGAAAAACACATCAGTCCGTACAAAACTATTAAAATAGCTATTAACACAATCCCCATCAGCCAGCTGAACCCTCATTCTTAAAACGAAATACCAATGCCTCATATACTCGTAAAACAGCATAATACCAATTGACAATTAATTAACCTATCCTAAATGTTTACGACAGCTATCAGTACTTGTAGACAGCAATAAAACTGACGATTAACAAAATCCCCATCTATAAACGAAATACTGTTCTTAACATAGAATACCAATGCTTCTTAATATTGTAAAAACAGTAACATCCCTGACTAGAAGACCCACATTCTATATCGACTTTTCAAGCTTGAGAATCTTAATCCCTTCCAGTCTTGAATACCAACATACAATGCAAAACAATGCAAACCCAAGTTGTCTTTCCACTTTCCCTCGAACAGAAAATCAATAAAATGTGTAAACAATGCAGTATTTATATGGAATAGCAACAACTGACCATAAGTGATGCCATGGCAATGGCAGTTGAATTCTGTTCTTCTGCTTCTACAGTTATGCTCGCCTAAATCTCCATTAACGAACCGGAAATGGGGGTATGAAAATGAAAGAAATATATCCAGAACATTGGGCCGGCACTCAAACGAAAGCACATATATACAGAGAAGAGTCTATCCTCAATCATGTTGCATTATCCTCTCTACCCAATTAGATACTTTTCTGCTGTATTGGATATTTTCCTGCCTAGTTGGATATTTCGCAAGAATTATGGCATTGTACTTAGTCCATCCACACTTTTAATTCACTACATGTATTTTACAAAATGACGTGACATTATTATTATTATTTAAAAAAAATCCTTTTCAAGAAGAGAATATTTTTACAATTGAAAAAGTAATTATTTTTGTCTCCAAGCTACCTAATGGTGAAATTTGCACATCTAAATAATTTTTATTTAGTTTTGAGTTCATTTGAAAAAATGTGTTAATGAGATTATACATTGATGAATGACACAATATAGAGTTGGACTCATTCTCCAATCCTTCACAAATCTTCAACTCCACTCATTTTTATATATTTGACCTCATTTCATCTATTTTTGCATATTATCTCATATATTTCACATTTATTGTATCCCTTGTCCAAACATTCATTCTCCACATTAAAATTAGTGTTCCTTTATCTTGAGTTAATCTCATAGTAGGAGATCAATCACATGCCCTTGAAACTAACAGAAGATGATGAAATTGATAGAGGACAAAAACACAAAAGATAAATGCAAATGAAGGACAATTACGTTGCCTTTACCTTTCCCACCTCATGGATTGAGTTGAAGTAGATGCACCCATGTCTACTTGATGTGTTCCTTGATGATGTAACTATGTGGTTACTTTCCAACACAACATAACCTGGGCATAGAAGAGGATTTGGTAGTGAATTCAACGACATAAGTTTGACAAATATGAGATGATCTAAATGGGATGGGAAGGCTCTAATTTATAGATTTTTGGAATGATGAATGGAGGGCTAAGATCTTCTTGTGAAATGGACAGTTGGGATTGAAGGAGATAGTGGAGGCTTAGCCTTGTGACAAGTGTCACAAGATGGAGGCATGTGAATATGACATGTTGGTATGAGGAAGAGAGCAAGGTGTGCTCACACGTGTGTGAGCACACATTGGAAAAACAAGAAGATGACAAGTGGAAACAAAAGTGGCAAAGTGTAAGAAGTGTAGGCTTGAAAGTGTGACAAATAGGAAGAAATGGAAGGTGTAAGGTGGCTTCACGGGGAAGAGGTTCTCACACATATGTGAGCATTCAATAGAAAAGGAGGTCAAAGGATGACTTGGAGAGGGAAAATGACATTTGCAACACAAGTCTTTAAGAGGGCTTGTAGGAAACATGTCACATGTCTACAAGTTTGGGGAAGTGGGAGGAATTAAAAAATGTAAAAAATATTAATGATGATTAGGAAGTGGGTTAAGTTAATTAATCACAGATTAATTAACTTAATTAAAATTAGAGGACTTAGGGAAATAGAGGCTAAGGTTAAATTAAAATAAATTTATTAATTAACCTTTGAAAAATGAAGCATTTAACTAAATGTGTTGATTGAGATGAATAATCAAATACATTATTTGATTAATTAAGAAGAATGAAAACAATAATTAATTAAATGAGGCATTAATTAAATATAATTTAAAAAGTGTGTCGATTGAGAGGAATTAATCAAATAAATTATTTGAACAATTAAGAAGAATGAAAACAATAATTAATTAAATTTAAATTTAAAGAGTCAATTTATGGTATCTACATTTTTCCCCTCTTTGATGTGGTGTCACAACCAAAAGAAGTGATATCATATCAAAGAAAGTGAAAGTATGCACATGTTGACTTTCTAAGTGATAAGAAGAATGTGTAAGGGGAATGGGGTGTAACAATGCCCTCGAGAGAGGGCATGTGGGTTGAAAGGACATGGGTGTGATCTCAAAAAGATGGAAACTAAATGACATGATGGAAGGAAAGAGAGATAATGGATGGAGAATGTTGCAAGCGAGCACACATAATTTAGTATTCAAGCTCAATCATGATTTTACCCCAATTATGTCAAAAGTCGAGATTGATTGATGATGGGGTGTTGTTAATGTGTGAATGATATTTCCTTAAACAACACAAATATTGGGAAGGATACATCCTGATGATGATGATTAAGTGGATCAAGGCTTTAGAGAAAATCTAGAAACAAGATCAAGGTTGTGGTTAAATGATGAGTGCATAGATTTAGGAGTCATAATGATGCAAGGTTGGTATTAGGATTGATGAAATGGATAAAGATGAAAATGTTAATGGAGAAGGGGATGTTGGAGTGTTGACTTAGAATTACCTCAGAAATGGGTTTTTAAAGATAATTTCTCAAAAAAATAGAAGAAAATTAGTGGATAAGAGGAGAATAAATAAAAATGATTGGTGAAGGAATGGAGGAAAAAGACCTTGAAATTAACAAATGGAGGAAGAAAGAAGGTAAGAAGTGGGGCCTCCAGCACAGAAGAGTAGAGGTGGTGAGGTAAAAAGGTCCTATAAATAGGTGCAAAGGGGGAAAGAGAGGTCATTTTTTCTCTCATTTGGTGAATTTTGAGCTTTGTAGTAGGAGAAGAAGAAGACAAGATGGCGAATATCCATCATCATACTCATCACATGCTGAGCAAGTTCAACAGAACAAGCAATCGATAGACGTAGGACTAGCAATGAGTAACTAACACATTTATTTATACACATTTTTCAATGTTATGAATGCTTAGGTTTCAAGGATTGAAGTGGGGGAATTGGGTTGATTTTAGGGCTGGATTAGTTCCTTTGTAGCTTAGAATGGTGCCTAAGCCTAGTGCAATGTGCAAGGTTGTTTCAATGCTTATGCAAGGTTTGGCACTTTTGCAAGACATGTTTTAGTGCCTATGCAAGGTTTGATGCTTTTGAAGGCTATTTTGATGCCTTTGTCTAGGGTAGCACCTCTGTAAGGCTTGATTTAGCGCTTATGCCTAGTTTGGCACCTATGTTGTATGAGGTCTTATGCAAGTGCTAAAAGAGGGTTTAGGTTAGGTTTTAAGGGTTAGGATTTTGGGTGTTGCGGGTTAGGATTTTGAGTTACAAGTTAGGGTTTTTGGTTAGAGATGGTTTAGGGATACTCCAAAAGCATTTATGGATGAGTTGGAAGGGTTTAGGGATAGGATGGAAGGGTTTAGGAATAGGTCAAAAGCATTTAGGGATGAGTTGGAAGGGTTTAGGGATAGGTCAAAAGGGGATTTTGGAAGGGTTTAGGGATACATCGAAGGTATTTAGTGATGGGTTGGATATGTCCTTAAAACTAATTTTTTTAAAGCATATGTATTGCGTGTAGGCAATTTTGCCCCTATTGTAGTCTTGAAAGTGACGACTAGTGATGATGAGATTGAGGGTGCAACTAATAGATGTAGAGCATGAGTTTTGGGTGGTGATTGGGTTAGATCAAGTAGGATGGTGGGCTAAATTTTGAGTGCATTGTGTGATGATGTTAGTGTTAGTGGAGAGATGAAACAACAAGACCAATAGTTTTCATTTATCGACTAGGGAGATGACCATCACATTGGAGGATGTTTGGAGGATTCTATGGATTCCCATTCAAGGGTCACTAGGAGAGTATGACCGAGAGGTTGGGTCACATTATCTATAGCATATTTTTATGACTTGAGGATCTTCCAGTGAGGGGGTCCAAGATGGACATGGAACGAGCAATGTAGAGGCTACCTACACTCCCTTGTATATAGCTAGGTTAGTTAATGAGATATTGATCTTGGATTGGTGATCATAAGGCTTTACTATTGGTTGGGCTAGCATTCTCTATCAAATTTTGATAGTGTTAAAATTAGGTGTTGTACACCTTGCATAATGTTTGTAATGTTTTATTTATTTATTATGTGTGTGGTGCACCTAGGGGTTTTCTAGGTGAACGTGCATCACAAGGAGTTATAATATTGGGGCCACTTTGTTGTATGTAACATTGGGACATAATTGTAAAATGTAATTATTTAATATTGGGGAATAATAATAAAATAATAAAGTACCCAATATTAAATGTGGGGTCACATGATGTAATATTTTTGGGCACATGGTTTATGTAATACCACTTGGTGGTTTTGTGGGAGCTTGTTTCTATAAAAGCAACCACAAGGGTAGTTGTTTAGGGTTGGATCAAAAGTTAGTCAAGGTTGAGCTTGTGCATGTGTGAGGGTTTGAAGCATGGCATGGGATGTGTGGATTCATGCTTGGTCACGTGGAATGCATGGATAACTTGTGCTTGTGGCGTTCATGGAGTCTCTGCAGATGTATTGTAATGGGTTTTCATTGCTGAATAATACATGGAGTGTGGATGCTTTTGGAGACTGGGTTTTTCCCTCTTGAGGGTTTTCCCAGGGTATATCTTGTGTCATCTTTGATGGGTATGTTGTCTATTCTCTTGCATGTTGATGTTGAGTATTTTACTTGCATGTTTTCAGATTTGGGTTATGTGGAAATTGTCATTTCATGGATGCATAGTTTCCTTACAGATAGATGGGGAGGTGTTTGGATGGGGATACTGTGCACTAGCATATCTCTACAAGGATATGCATATGGTGATATACTATGGTAGATGGAGTCTGTAGTGCAAAGTCACCTTACTACATATTTGGATGTGGGAGCATATAGCAATTTTGAGATTGAGGGCATCGAGAGAGTGAGTAACATGATGACCATATGTGTTTTTATATGTAGGAGGTGTATGTCAGACCCAACTAGGGGATTTGAGTTATTGGCGTCAGGTGATAGATGAGATTGAGACTAATCAATTACATTCCCTTGAAACTAACCCCTAGAATTTTAAAAAATTAAATCAAATTTTGTTGAATCCCACCCATTTCTTTCCTAACATGAGCTATATGTAATGGTATTTAAAACATTTATTTGTACATTACATATACTCTTAGAAACCATCAAGCATTCATTAAACAATATTCACATCCAAGGAGCATTCATCATAGGAACTTATCTACACACTACCACACAAGTGTACATGCTACTAGATACCACTTCCATAGCGTGTAATCATGTGTATGGATCCTTGAATCATTCACAATGCACATAGTTCCATGAACCATGCCACACAACTTAGAAGATACTCCACATCTCATGCACAACCCTTTACGTCATGTGTCATTCATGTATAATTAAGGATAATGCTACACAACATTGATAACAACTCTATTCGTAATATATGTCAAACATGCATTCCCATACACACTCATGATGTACAATACAAAGCTTAACACATAACATAACATTATGTAATATCATAGAGAACCACATAATATATGAACAAGATGAACAAAGCCTTGGAGATAAGACAAAGTTCATAGGAATATGGGAATTCTCTCAAGTTAGCTATAAACCAAGTCAAAAAACCTAACAAAGGGAATATGGGACACGTCCAAAGACAAAAATTCAAATGGCTAGACGTAGGAATAATTCAGGAGTCTAAATTTGGTGTTCCTAAGTCCAAATTGGACTTGGACAATTTTAGGCATAACACAACCTAAATACTCTTTTCCAAAACCAAATCCCCCTTTTTGCTTTACAACCATCTTTGTCAAATTTTATTCATATGACACTATCATTCATCTTAGAAATAAAAATGAGATTTCTAACTGTGGAATGTGCAATGCATTATCTTTCTTGTGACCAACAATATTGTTAGAAGTGTTGTCACCCAAAAGAAACTACCTTTGTTGTAATTTTCAATTCTAAGTGCCACTCAATATGAGGATTCATGTGAAAGGAAGCACCTAAATCAATTAGCCATGAGTCATGACTAGATTGTATGTTAGAAGAAGTTATAGATGCATCACCATGAACATGATCATAATTGTAGAGGAGCATTTAGCTCTATTTTTCTTAAATTTACACTCTTTTAGATAACTCATTTTCACTCAATTCTAACACCTTATTTTAGATTTTCTAGGGGACCTAGACCTACCCTTTGAATTAGATTTATTTTTATCCCTTGATTACTTATTTAAAATAACATCATGCAAATAGACAATATTTAAAGGAGTTATCCACACATTTTTCTTAGCTATTCACTTAGTAGAGTTGCCACAACTTCTTCAAATTTTAACTTAGAAGATGTGCTACTAATAGGCATTAGAGTAATCATGCATTGGCTAATAATTAATCAATTTGTAATTGATTATTAGTCTAATTCATTTCATGCACTTAAGCTAAACTTAGGAATGTTTTTTCTGTTAACTAGAGTGAACTTTTATTAGATCATTATGTCCCATCATATAGGATGATGAAACTTTTCATGATCTAATCCCTTTATCATTTAGGGTTACTCTTATAAAAGTACTCTCCCTCATTGTATTATCTCTTGATTTCTTGAAGACTCTTGAGGTTCGTTCTATAAGTATTTTCTTGTTGAGGATATAGAAAATCATTATTTGCAACTCTCTTTGCATGAAAGGTGTTTTTGTTTGTTGTTTGATCATGTGTCTCGTGTTTATTCACAATTCTAACAATAGAAATAACAAGAGCATATATATTTATGTTCAGTGATTTTAATTTCTTTTGGTCAACCTCTTTGACCTCACATCCCAAGGGTTTTCCTTCTACTTTCATCTTTCATGTTTTATATCTTTTAATGTGTTTATCCTTCATTTTAGATCTAAAATTATTTTGATTTACTTTGGATTTGGGGTTAGTTCATCATTATGTAATGGAGAAAATATTTTGGTTTAGCTAAAATATATTTATTCTCTAACTCAATGATTTCCCCTTTTATATTAGGATTTTCTAGATTTAAACAAAATATATTCTACTACTATTTAGTATAAAAAGAATAGAATAACTCTAGATATCCAAAAATACTTTCAGACTACAAATATAAAGCATAAAGTAGAAAGTTAAAATATTTATTAAATACTGCTTTTTGAAATCTGGAATATAAATTCATAGAAGAAAGTTATAGACTAGGGAATAAAGTAGAAATAAGAACTTGATAGTGCCAAAAGATGAAGTCATTGTCTAGGATACCAGTGCATCATTGGATTTTTACACATTGCATTAGTGTCTATATGACCCAAAACATTGAATTACTTCTAGAAAATATACTAGTTTCAATCTAGTAATTCACCCAGTCTACATAATTAGGGTCATGAATGTGCCAACAAAATACTAGGAAAATCATATAAGATAAACATGAGAAATAAAAAGCTTTGTACATTTCTTAAAAGGAAGAATATATGTGAAAAAATGTACAAGCCTTCATGTGCTTGAATGTTTCTAAAATACCTAAAAATGTAAAGAATAGGAAAATTGTTTGGGGTTATTTGGGAGCTTACCTTCATGTCAAGCCCGTATGTTGTTCTTTTGACCTCCATGGATAATATATTAAAAATGATAAAATAGTGTGTGCTCTTAACCTAAGTGTGTCTAGAAATAAAAGAGCAATTAAAAAATAAATGAAAACTATGAATATCAACCTTGGTCTATAGAGAAGACTACCATAGTGTGTGTATTTAACAAATAGGTGGTGGTCTACACCAAAAGTGAAAATCTCAAGAGATAATTGGAGATGAATATTAAACTTATAGTAATATCATTCAAATAAAACAAGAACAATATTACCAAGCAATGGAGGGCTCCTTATAGGATTTGATAAATGTGCACAACCAAGTTAATCATATGAGAGCTTCAACAACATATAATGATAGTATGTGTCCAAAATAGAGTCCTTCAACCTTTCAATGAAGTTGCAACAAAGTTTCTTGAAAGAGTGAGTGTGAGAGCTAAGAAATCAAAATTTTATTTTTGGCAAAAGGAAATGAGAGTCTTGTTGGGTTGGATTCACATGTGAGAATAATTGCATTGTTAGGTGATTGTTGGAATAGGTGGAATAGATAATTGAGAGGTAAATCAATAATGTAAACTCAAAAAAAATTAGGATGCTAGTGGGTTGCATGGATGTCTATGTGTTATGCTTGCACCTTGAGGAAATTCTCTAGAATTTTTCTTGTGTTCCCATGATATAAGTGAGAATAATATTACATTCCATAATCTTGGTAAACCTTGGTGAAGGGAAGATAGGATAAATTTTATGATCAAATGAACCTAAAATATACTATAGGATTGGAAACTAAAATATGTTGAAAAGATAACATAAAATTATTAAGGTGCACAATTTTCTATGTTACACATTCCTATCCTCAATTGTTCATTAGTTGCTATATCATTCACACAACCTTATCATCTTGAACTATAGGACTAAATTCATACATAAATCAAGGATTATAAGGTGCTATCTGTTAGTTAATGGATTATTCACTATTGAAATTTATAACTTTTACCTCTATTGCCTTCATATAGAAATAATCGTTGACCAATAATTGGGTAAATTATTTCTCAATGAAATAATTTCCCTCTGAATTTTATGAGGTACAACTCCCTCATATGATAAAGAAAATATGTTCTTTCTAAATTAAAATTTTACTATGGGTATGCTTTTAACCAAAAAGTAGTAAAGGCCAAAATAGTCCAATTAACAAAGATCTGTAAAATGTCACCAATGGATCTTTATTGCTCAAAAACACAATTAATAAGGAAACAATCAAAACACAAACCAATCGCATTCCATAAAGTATAAACTAACAAACATCTCATTTCAAGATAGTTCTCAACTTAATGAGATTGAATACTTGAATTGGCTCTAACATTCACATAGAAATGCAACAACCAACAAAACCAGTTACAATACATAGATTATAATGGATTTTATTTCAATTATTCAAAATTGTAGGCTCATAGACGTACAACCTTCTTCTCAAATTCAGATAATAATTAATTCCTCTATATTTCCCTTTTTCCAAAATTTTCTAAGAGAGTTCCCATGCTAACACCATAGTTAATACATACATTCACAAGAGTAATTGTTTTTTGAAAGTAAAAATAAGAGATTAAGAATCCCTTAAACTTCTTGGGACTTCAATGATATTTAAAAATAAAACAATAATATAGAATAACAAGAGACATCATTGAGGTAGTGCATTATCAACATCCTTTTCTTGTGATGACTGGGTGGATTGCGTGGCATTTTTGGCTTTGTATGTCTAGAAAGCTTTGATGACCAGAGGCATCTTTCCATGTTGAGAAATAATTACATTTTTGGTTCTCAATTTCTACAATGCTTTGTTTCCTCATAATAGATCTACCTCACCAAAGAAGGTTGTTGCATGTCCAAGGAATTGAGATAAAGTGGAGTCAATATTGCTTAATCTCCTCATACTCTCAATGTTAAAAAAATTGCTTGTTAAAAAGATCCTTGACCAATTTATTAAATTTGTTCTTTATGTTAGGGTTTAGGCAGATTGGAGCAATAAACATTAACAATTATACGCAGATAAAATAACCTAGAAATAACAATGAAGAATAACACAAAAGAGATCAACATAAAATTTAACATGGTTCACCCAATATGGGCTACATCCACAAAAACTCAGTCATCCAATGATTTTATTATCCAGTGCAAAACGTATTACAAACTCGTGAACTCCACACTACAACGTACATCCCAACTGCTTATAACAAGATTTTTGGAACCTTCTAGAATTAGGGTTTTACAAGGTCTTTTTTCATTTGATATGTTAATGGGAAAAAACTCTGATGTTTTAGCGGGAAAAAACCTTGATGTGTCAACGGGAAAACCTTGACGTGTTAACGAAAAAAAATTGGGGTGATGCCCCGAACCCCATTGATATGTTACGAGTGTATAGTATTTGCATGATTAGTCGCCACATACCAACACTTTAGTGTTTCTACATCCTCATCTTGGGAATCATCTTCTCTTTGGTGGCAAATACTAATGCTTGAAATTTTGTTTCGAATGTCAACTCTCATTTGGTTACATTCTTTGAGCAATTTGTTTTGCTCTAATATGTTTTGTTTCAAAAATGAGATTTTCCACTCAATGCTTTTATTCCACATAAGGCATCTTCTATCTTCATTATTTGGCAAGATATACTCAAGAACTAGTTTATTTGACCCCAAATCAATCATTTCCTTGAGATCACTGTCAATCTTTAACTAGATAGATTCTTCATGTTTGGTTGTAGTGATCTCATTGTCAATTTCCTTCTTTAATGCCTTGATATCTTCAAAAATCTTTTTTCATTTTTGTGATGAACTTATTTCCCCAAGTATTAGGATATCTTTAGCCCAATCTTTTGTGACCTTCCCATAAGATTTATAAACATGAATCTTATCAATTTTTTTTTTCCCAATAATAGAACTAGGATCAAAAGACACTTCTATTTGGCTAGTGGGTTGAGCAAAAAGATCAACAAGGGATTTAAACAATTGGTTAATGCTTTAACCTATTGTTTTAGTTGATCTTTGGTTTTCTTATCCTTTTTTTGTCATTTCTACAAGTCTGGCAGCTGACAACTAGAAATTGTGGACATCTCCATCTCTTATAAAGGGTTCCAAATTAATCCTAGTAATGTTGAAGTCACTTGCAGTCATTTGATTAGCATCCTTTTGGGCAAAAGGGTGAGCAAATTCAACATACTTACTCCATGAAGAGGGGTCATTTAACAAACAAGAGGTGGTTTTACGATTTTTAACTTGTGGCGTTCTTAACTAAGACACAATGTCCTTATCATGTACACTCAATTCAACAATATTTATTTTCTTGGTTAGAGATTATTCCAACCATGAAATAAATTAAGGTGTAGAAACATTCACAATTCTTGGAGAAGAAAATTGAAGGGATATGCTGAGAGGTGTGTCAAAAACTCCTACTTTGGGGGAGGATGGTGGATTCATCTCAGCTTGTATAGATGGGTTTTCAAGGGTATCAAGAGGAGGAGAATTATGAGAGGAAGGTGAGGAAGAAGAATTAATTACTTGATATGGTGAAGAAGATATGTGAATGGCTTCCTCTTCACCTCTTCCAACACAAGACTCAATCTTTCCTTGTCTTTTTCCCTTTGATCAGTTTCTTCTGAAGATTCCTCACAAGTCTCTCTAAGCTTCTCCTTCCTAGAGGATCTTCACCATTATCTCCACTGTCACTAGAGGTATTCAACTATGTTGTGGATGTCATTTTTTGAGGTGATGAAAACTTGATTT
>VDFB02236598.1:0-10692 GCA_007258455.2 Sequoia sempervirens
CATCTCTAAGATTTGGTTGTTTGCAATTAAATATAATGTGCATGTGCATTGTACTTCAATTTATATATCAAACACCATGACTTGGTGAGTCGATACCATATGCCACTTTATGCCAACAAAGTGCCTACTAGAAACATACATGATTGGTGTACTTTTAGCAGTTAGGTCGTAAAAGTGGCAATTATTCTACCATGTGTATAAATGAGGGGGAGCATTCAATTTGTGAAACCTGACATATTGGAAAAAATTACACAAAATTGAAGATAGAGAATGAAGTGCATCAAAGTAAAGAGATCAAAGATATCAAGATAATAACAAGGTTCAAAACTTCAAACAAAGGTATCACTAGATAGTGATACTAAACATCAATTGAGTATTCTTCTCCTAGAATTTGTATAAAATATAATATCATAAACAAATTGGAAAATGTCCATTGGGTCAGACCAACCAGTGAATAAGGGCTGAAGTCTTGAGATGGATCCCAGATTGATTCACTCCACAACTCCAGTTGAGGTAAGGAGAGCTGGCATAGGGCATTTACTAGGACAAAACTTAGGGTTGTAAATTCTCTAGATACCCTCACCAAAAAAACAAAAAACAATTTTAAAATTTGCTAAACATAAGAGATTCAAAATTCCATACTTTAATTGATCTTCCAAGACTTATAATTAGTCCACGTCTACCAATTTAAGCATTGACCATGTAAGTTGGGATGAGATAAAGTGATAAATTTAAAATCAATACACTTACAAAGGAAAGATCACGGTTCAAATGCTCAAAAATATATGTGAATGAGTAAAAATGCATAACAATATATTGCATCAAATTGGATGTAGCATTCTTCTGGTTCAAAGTAGTATACTTTACCAATCTAAAAGATATTATGTTTTGTACTTGTAGTGAACACCAAGAAAATAACAACAAATACTTGACGGATTTTCCTTAGTTGAAATGCTGAAAGGGGCTAATGCACCAAAAACTATTTGATTTGCCAAGTGATCGCTAATCCTGAAATTACCCTTGATCAAACTAAAGAAAAGTTGAATAATCTCACTGCTTTACATTACCTTGCAAAGTATACTTCTTGTTTGCTCACGGCAAAAACTAAAGTCCGGATAAGATTTTTGATTGCCATTTTAAGTATTTGTGGCTTCGAGGAGAAAATTAAGAGTGTTTTCAATCCATTTAAATCAGTATTAAAGAGAAATTAAGAGTATTCTAAATTTATTCAAACCATTATAAAAAGGTTTCCAAGAAGTCAACATTATTCATAACACTTCCAAATGATCTTAATAAAGAGAATTTAAATTGCATTTCATATATATAATAATGACATCAATGTAATGTATCAAGATTATACTAAACATAAGTATTTCAAATGACTTTCTCATATACATATATTCAACCTCACTTGGAAGAATCAACAATTCTAATAGAAACATCTTTTCTATGCTAAGTTATAAAAACTTTAACTCCTCAAATCAATGTTACATTAGATACTTTCAAATCATACTTCTATTTCAAAGTTTCAACAAAGAATGTCAAACACATATTTACAATGGGCTTCTCGAGTCAATTCTGAATAATACACAAGTACATCAATAGCAAATAAAACTTGGATCCACCAACCGCCGTGACAACTTCGGTCTTCTTGCAAGCTAGGGCCAAGAATGTGATTCAGGCGCCTTTTCCGCCCAACCACGAAGTCCATGACTTCCCCGGGTCCCTTCCTAACTCGAAGGAATCCCCGGCCCTGCATAAAGGAGCCTAGCAACCCGAAACAGTAAAACAGGAGGGAACTCTCGATGCGTGCCTGATGCCTATATGCATTTCTAACAAGAGAAATAAACACATTTCTTGCAACAAGAGGTGGCAGAGACTCAAATACATATATGTTTCTAGGCTTTTAAAATAAAAACAACCCATCTATTTCAATGGTACAAGTGCTTGGCCAAGCATAAATAATACAAGTAAATGGTAGTTTAGAAAAGGTAATACTACCGTCTCTGTTGGCCCACCTTCGGCACCCTGTCCCGGAAGTTACCATAATGAAGTATGAATAAATATCAAAGCAGAAAATTATGCATTTTCGTACATGTTTCAATCATTCAATTAATTCTAAAAGAATTTCAAATATGAATTTCAGAATATCCTTTGTAAATTCAGTAGTAAGATGTCATTTATTCTTTGGTAAGTAACCCTTTTTGATTTGGATAAAGGCTCTGTTTTAAAGAAGAACATATATGTCTTAATACTTTTCAGTGCACTAATAGAAAGAAGGAACAGTGTTTTTTGTTTTCAGTATGCATTTCTATTCTTTCCAAGCTCAGGCTGACTGACAGTTTAATTCCCAATTTCAATACAGGTTACAGAGTAATAATAATATACTGAAACAGTGCAATTTATTCAAAAATTCTGAGGTTTGAAAGATAATCTTTCATTCAAATTTTGATGTTGTATTCCTTTACTCAGGATTGTTCTGCTGTAAGTAAGTATATGTTTAAGTAATCAAGATGCTTTCCAGTTTACATGGTTTCTCAAAAACATTTCTATTCTTGTTTCAGGTTTAACAATTCTGAGATATTTGTGTATAATTAACAGAGTTCATACTACTTTCTGGAAATGATTTTCCTGTTTTCAACTTGTATTTTGGCACATATATGCATGGATATCTCTATATATATATGTATATATATAAATATATATATATGTATGTATATACAGCCAAATGTATATGTATACATATATATATATATATATATATGTGTGTGTGTGTGTATGTAGAAATTCATGTACAGCTGTGTGTAATTTGAAGAAAGAAATTCTAGTTCTTTTAAACTGTTCAAGAATTCATTGGCCGTGCACACAGAACAGGACATTTTACAGGGTTTCCTTACTAGCATTGAGCAACAAAAGGCTCAGGGGAAGCCCTTGCCCCTCCCATGGGGAGGGGGCGGACTGTGAGGGGCTCGTACCTCCTCCACAGGTCGCGGCCTGTGGAGGGCGCAAGCCTCTCACAGGGTCGCATCCTTCCCATGGGGAGGACAAGGGAATAATATCCCTTCCTCATTCCTATGGATAGCAATTTCAAAACTCAGAATAAAGAAAACATTTGCCCAGTATAAACTGCATTCGAATTTATCTCAAAGACATTTTGAATTTGTTCAGATGACAGAGTTTTTATGCAGACATTATGTGCAGATATATATATATATATATGTATATATATGCACGGGAATTCAGAATTCCTGTGCATACATATATGTATATATATGTATATATGATTATATATGTATTTCCAATTATACTTCAGAGCAGTTTAATAAATTGCAGATTTTGTAACCGAATAAAACCCTAATTCTGAAGAAAAGAATGTGTATTCTATATTGCAACAAAAGAAGTAAGCAATTTCTCAGATTTAAAAATGAAATTGAAAAGATTTCTCAGTTGTTTGTGCTCATATCAAGGAATAAAGCATTTCATTCCTTCCATTTCCCTACTGCAATTTTAAATTTGAAAGAAGGCAAGCATGAAAAGAACCTAGCAAATTTTGCTTTCCAGTGCAGAAGCCCAGCAATTCCTTCTTCGTCTCTGTTCCAGAACTCTCAGATATGACTCATTCGAAGTCCTCTTTTCTCTCTTAAAGCTCTCTACCTCTTTTCGAGGATCATGCATAAAATTTCCAGATGACAGATAAAATTCTCATGCAATTTCTAAGGATTGCCACATGCCATCTGCTTTGTTGGTTTTAAGACAGAATTTCCAGAGCCCAATGTTCTCTCGGGCTGTTCATTCCTCATTATTTTTGGAAAATTATATACAAAACAAAATTATATCTCCTTTTTTTGCAAACCTAAAATTTTCATTTATGCAAACACAATATTCTATTCTTTTATTTATTTTGTTTTATTTTTAATTATATTTCTTTTAAAACAGATTTTTCCTTTTGTTGCTCAAATATAAATGGGGATTAATTAAAATAGAATAAGCCATATTATTTTCACAATTTCTAAGGTTAATTAAACCATATTTTAAATTTGCTATGCTAATCATTTTCACGCAATCACATTGAAAAACAAATATGACCTAATGCAGCTACATGATTTAAGTCGTGTGTGCGTAATCGAGAGCTTCTCCTCTTTTACCCTGTCGGGAAGCTAACCTCCTTTTCCTCAATCACACTCTTGGCCTTCGATCACCTTGGCCTTCGATCACCTGCCACTCAAATGCACTCAGGCGTGCAAAAACGAAAATGTATTAGTAACCATTGTAGAAACGTAAATTTAAACAATAATTAAATCAACATTCCTATTTTATATAAACGCACTCATAATTCTTGAAAGAAAACAATTATTTTTCTACATTCGCATACATCAAAGCATAGTATCATAATTCGTATATTAAATCCCATAAAGTCATGGTCAAACATTATCAAAATAAGTCATGGTCAAACATTATCAAAATAAGTCATGGTCAAAATAGCGTCAAAGTAAGTCATGGTCAAAATAGCATCAAAGTAAGTCATGGTCAAAATAGCATCAAAGTAAGTCATGGTCAAAATAGCATCAAAGTATGAGACGTGACATCCTTCCCCTCTTGAGAAGAGACATCGTCTCGATGTCTAAAAGAAAATTACATAACAAAATTGAGATATTAGTACTTCGTAAGTCTCTATAAAAGAAAGTATAAATATTCTAAGGTCTCAAATGAGGAAAGAGTCTATCTATATCCTCAGCATTTTCCCAGGTGGCATTATCCACCGAATACTGGTCCCATTGGACCCTGTATTGCATAATGTCTCTATTACGCAACTTAACGTTGCGCTCTTCCAGAATCCTGACGGGTTCCACCTGTATCACCCCTGGGTCCTGGACCTGCAATGCATGCCAGTCAAGGATATGAGCAATATCTGGATGGTAAGGCTTAAGTACTGAAACATGAAATACATTATGTATCCGGGATAGAGCTGGTGGCAGAGCAAGCCTGTAAGCAACTGGATTCACCACCTCCAAAACATCAAAAGGGCCAACAAACCTAGGAGCCAACTTAGAGTTCTTGCCGAAAGAGATTGAACTCTTATGCGGCCGAACCCTCAAAAAGACCTTATCCCCTGCAGAGAACTGCCTAAAGCTCCGGTTCTTATCTGCTAGACTTTTCTGTCTATCTACAGCCTGCTTCAATTTTTCCTTAATGATTTTCATTTGGTCTTCCATTTCTCTGAGCATCTCAGGGCCAATCACCACCCTGTCTTCTACTCTATCCCAACTAATGGGTGTCCGACATTTACGTCCATAAAGGGCTTCAAAAGGTGCCATGCCCAAAGAAGCATGGTAGGAGTTGTTGTAAGCAAACTCCACCAAAGGCAAATACTCCTCCCACTTATATTGCTGCTCCATACAGTACATGTGGAGGAGATCTTCTACTACCTGGTTCACCCTTTCTGTCTGACCATCGGTCTGAGGGTGATATGCGGAACTAAAATTTAATTTGGTTCCTAGGGAAGAGTTTAATGTAATCCAGAACCTAGAAGTCATTCGAGTGTCTCGATCTGAGATGACCGTCTCTGGCACTCCATGCAACCGGAAGATTTCCTGGACAAATTTTCTTGCTAAAACCATTGATCCATCCTTGAGATTTCCCGGAATGAAATGGGCAACCTTTGTCAATTTATCTACTACAACCAAGATGGTATCATGTCAGTTTTTAGACATTGGTAGCCCCTGTATAAAATCCATAGTGATAACCTGCCATTTATACTCTGGTACCCTGTGAGGATATAAGAGTCCTGCCGGATGTACATGCTCAACTTTGACTTGCTGGCACTCTAAGCATCGAGCTACATGGGACGTAATATCCCTTTTAAGTCCTGGCCAGAAGTATAGTGGCCTAAGTCCTTCCATCATTTTTGTAATACCGGGATGTCCTGAGTATGGTGCATTGTGGAATTCTTCTAGCACTAACTCTCTCAAGTTTGTAGAACTAGGAATGTACATTCGTCCCTGGTATCTCAAAAGTCCATCTGATTCTAACATGTAACCCTCATATCGACGATCAGAGGGATTTACCCCAAGGGCTTGTTTCACCTTTTCATAATGTTCGTCCCCAAAGGAGGATTGCACTACTTGTTGCTTGAAATCTAATTTTATGGTAACCATGGCTACAAGGTGTCTCCTTCTACTCAGGGCATCAACCACTCTGTTTTCCTTACCTTTAATATATTCAATCCCAAAATCATACTCACTCAGGAATTCCATCCATCGCCTTTGTCGGGCATTGAGATTAGGTTGAGTGAAGATGTATCTCAATCCTGCATGGTCTGTCTTAAGTTCGAAAGGCTTTCCCAAGAGATAATGCCTCCACATTTGTAAAGCATGGACTATGGTTGCCAATTCTAAGTCATGTGGTGCATAATTTAATTCATGTTGTTTTAACTTCCTTGATTCATAAGCTACCACTTGCCCTTCTTGCATAAGAACTGCTCCTACCCCTTCCCCTGATGCATCAGTAATAACTGTAAAATGGCCATTTAGATCTGGCACAACTAGGATGGGTGCGGTAGTGAGTTTCTTCTTAAGCAGCTGAAAAGCTTTCTCACATTTATTGCTCCATTCAAACTTCTTTTCCTTCTTCTGTAGTGCAGTGATGGGTGCTGCAATTGTTGAGAACCCCTGAACAAACTTCCTATAGTATCCTGCAAGTCCCATGAAACTTCGAACTTCAGAGACATTTTGCGGGGCTGGCCAATCCATAATTGCCTTAATCTTTTCTGGGTCCACTCTTACCCCTTCCGCTGAAATCACATGACCTAAATAATGCACTTCGGATTGGAAGAAAGTACATTTAGACATCTTTCCATACAGCTTATGTTCCCTTAGATGCTGCAACACAATCCTCAAATGCTTCTCATGTTCTTCCTCTGACTTAGAATAGATCAAGATATCATCAAGAAAAATTAGGACAAAATTATCCAAACAATCTCGGAAGACACTATTCATCAGGTTCATGAAAGCTGCAGGAGCATTACTTAGCCCAAATGGTAGCACAGTAAACTCATAGTGCCCATACCTTGTTCTGAAGGCAGTTTTGTGAATGTCTTCTTCCTTCAGTCTCAATTGGTGGTATCCTGATCTTAAATCAATTTTTGAGAATACCTTGGCATCTTTCAACTGATCAAACAAATCATCGATGCGGGGGAGCATGTATTTATTCTTGATAGTGACCTTGTTAAGCATTCTATAATCAATGCACAACCTCAAGGTACCATCCTTCTTTTTCACGAAGATGACTGGTGCTCCCCAAGGTGACACGCTTGGCCTAATAAGACCTTGCTTCAGTAATTCTTCTAGTTGGGCCTTGAGCTCAAATAATTCTGTTGTATTCATCCTGTAAGGAGCCTTAGACTGAGGTTCTGCTCCTGGAATCAGATCAATAGAAAAATCAAACACACGCTTAGGGGGGAGCTCAGTCAATTTAGTAGGAAAAACATCCTCAAATTCTTTCAGAATGGGATGATCATTAATTGAGGATTCTTTCTCATCAAGGTCCTTGACTTTTATTGCAAAGATAGTGCATCCCTTCCGACTTGCCTTTTTCAACTGCATGGCGGAGACTTGCCTAAGCTCTTAAGGCTTTTTAATACCACAAAGCTCCACTTGGTTTCCTCGGTCATCAAGGCACCTAATTGACTTCTCTTCACAGTCCACAAGAGTCTTATGTTCAGAGAGCCAATTTATCCCTAATATCACATCATAAGACCCCAATGGTGCAACATACAAGTTCACCTGCGTCTGAAGGTTAGGGAGTTCAAGTTTGCTGAAATACATGCATTGCTCTACCTTCTTCTCTACCTGGTTTCCATACTGAACTTTCCAAGAATTTGCCATAAAACTTGGTCTAACTGATAATTTAGTCAAAACATGAGGATCTATAAAACTATCAGTAGCACCTGTATCAATTAGAACAGAAACAGGGCATCCAAATAATTTACCCAATAACTGGATGGGAGTTGCTTGATAATCTGCCTGGTGATTGTCAACCGCTGCATGAATATGATGTTGATTTCTGTTATTTTGCTTGTTATTTCTCTGAGGGCACACATTGGCGTAATGCTCGCCACCACAGGTATAACATCCTCCACGAGGTGCTTTGGGTTTGTCAGAAAAATCTCTCCTGTTATTATCATTCCTCTTATTGTAGTTGCCCCTTTTGTTGTTATTGTTCCTGTTTCCTTCATTGTGGTCCTGAGGACTACCATCCCTCTTCAAACTTCTGATTTGCCTATTATCATTCCCTTGACTGTCCTGTTTGCTTTGACCACCCTGATTGCTATTACCTTGACGTTTTCCTTGGAATTTCTTATTGCCATACTTGGCTTCCCTGCTCTTCCTATAGTTAGCAGGTTGTTGCAATTTGTGTTCCTGTTTGATTGCTAAATCAAAAACTTCATCCATGGTGGCTAGATTATGCAGATCTATTTCATTTCCAATTTGAGGTCTAAGCCCCAAAATAAATTTTTGAACTCAGAATCTCTCATCATGCTGGTATTGGGGTGCGTACTTAAGCAAGTGAGAATTTCTCCCAATATTGAGTCACTGTCATGCCACCCTGTACAAGTACCTGGAATTCTGTCATTTTCTTATCAAAATGAGATTGTGGTAACCACCTCTTCCTAAATAGTTGTAGGAACTTATCCCAAGTTACCTTTCCATGCATAAATTGCTTATCCGCCCTTTCATTTTCCCACCAAGTAGCGGCCTCACCGGTGAGTTGATATGAACCCCATTCCGCTTTTGTTTCATCTGATAGATTTTGTAGGGCGAAATACCTCTCCATTTCTATAACCCAAGCTTCTGCCCCATCTCCAAAGGTTCTCCCATCAAACTTTGGAGGAGCGACCTTCTTTAGGTCTTTTCCCAGCTCCTCTGCCACCCTATTTAGCTTTTCCTCTTTTCCAGGTGGTTCAGCATTTGCTTCTCTATCAGTTTCATTTGCGTTTAATCCTTGATGGCCATCTCCCCTCCCTTGTTCTAATTCCTCAATTCTAGCCCCCTGGCTTTGCAGCAAGGCCAAAATTTGATCTAGTTTATCATTGGGACCTCCACGAGATCCACCAATTCGCTGGTACACTCTATTTTCCATTTTAGGTCACCCTGATTTAAGACACAACGTTATACGTAGTTAGGCATAGGTCCTAGAGTTGAACCATGCTGCTCTGATACCAAGATGTAGCACTCAGAAATTAAGAGTGTTTTCAATCCGTTTTAAATCAGTATTAAAGAGAAAATTAAGAGTATTTTCAATTTATTCAAAAGCATTCCTCAAAGTTTTTCCGAAGTGTAGGCTACGTTCATAGCACTTTCGATGATCTTAATAAGAAATTTTAAATTCCATTTCATATATATAATAATAACATCACGTCAGCCTTCATCAAAGTTATCCGAAACATAAATGTTTCAAACCAGGCTTTCATACGCTATTCGGCCTCGCTGGAAGAATCAACGAATTCTAATAGAAACATCTTTCATCTTCAAAGTTATAAAGCTTTCTTTCTCAAATAAAATGTTTACATTAGATACTTTCAAAATCATTGCTTCTGTTCAAAGTTTCCTTCAAGAATGTCAACCATATTTCGTAATTTCTGGAGGCCAATTTTGAATAATATATAAATTACATCAGCCTTGAAATAAAAGGAATTCGGGAATACAGCCGTAGTGACACCGCCGGTCTTCTTGTGGTTTGGGGGCCAAGAATGTGATTTAGGTGCCTTTTCTGCCCAACCACGAAGTACATGACTTCCCCGGGTTCCTTCCTAACTCGAAGGAATCCCCGACCCTGCATAAAGGAGCCTAACAACATGACACAATAAAATAGGAGGGAACTCTCGATGCATTCTTGGTGCCTATATGCATTTCTAACATGAGAAATAAACACATTTCTTGCAACAGGAGGTGGCAGAGACTCAAATACATATATGTTTCTAGGCTTTTAAAAACAACCCATCTATTTCAATGGTACAGTGCTTGGCCAAGCATAAATAATACAAGTAAATGGTAGTTTACAAAAGGTAATACTACCGTCTCTGTTGGCCCACCTTCGGCACCCTGTCCCGGAAGTTACCATAATGAAGTATGAATAAATACCAAAGCAGAAAATTATGCATTTTCGTACATGTTTCAATCATTCAATTAATTCTAAAAGAATTTCAAATATGAATTTCAGAACATCCTTTGTAAATTCAGTAGTAAGATGTCATTTATTCTTTGGTAAGTAACCCTTTTTGATTTGGATAAAGGCTCTGTTTTAAAGAAGAACATATATGTCTTAATACTTTTTAGTGCACTAATAGAAAGAAGGAACAGTGTTTTCTGTTTTCAGTATGCATTTCTATTCTTTCCAAGCTCAGGCTGACTGACAGTTTAATTCCCAATTTCAATACAGGTTACAGAGTAATAATAATATACTAAAACAATGCTATTTATTCAGAAATTCTGAGGTTTGAAAGATAATCTTTCATTCAAATTTTGATGTTGTATTCCTTTACTCAGGATTGTTCTGCTGTAAGTAAGTATATGTTTAAGTAATCAAGATGCTTTCCAGTTTACATGGTTTCTCAAAAACATTTCTATTCTTGTTTCAGGTTTAACAATTCTGAGATATTTGTGTATAATTAATAGAGTTCATACTACTTTTCTG
>VDFB02236599.1:0-31535 GCA_007258455.2 Sequoia sempervirens
GGGGATAAACTTTCGAAACAATTGGAAATTACACATCAAATTTTACAAGCACCCGACGAACATCGAATTTTACATATTTTGTTGGACAGTTTCGTCGTATTTTGCAGTCAAATGCATTAGTGAACAAATTTTCATTGAAAATGCCATTTGAAAACATGCATCATAGTCTCTAATATGAGAACTTTATTCTATTGTATCCATTCCTAGACTACCTACTGTATCTCCTAAAATCTCATGCTTCATTTACAATCAGGAATGTATATTTATACACCAGCATCAGGAAACACATCGCTTCATATTCCAATGTCGGCCAACCGTAGTATTCAGGAAAATCCCATGTCGGCCTGCAACTGTATTTAGAAATTCACATGTCGGCTACAATAACTGAGTCTTTGTTAATCATTCGCTAAGACATATCGTGAGTCAAGCCGAAGGCAATTATATTGCTGGTCATCCCATGTTTTATTCGCTTTCGTCGTGACCCATCAAAGTCAAGGAAACATCATATAGATTACATCATGTTCTGCCGAGAGGGGCTCCCCAATACATTTTCCAATCACTAAGACACAAGAATCCTCTCATCGAGATGCACCTTTGTTTTATTCACTATCGCCATGACCTCACGATATCGGGGAGACATCTTATAGATAATACTTCGTTATACCAAAAGTCACCCATCATGCTTTTTCCCAGTTGTTGAGACATAAGAAGTTTCTTACCGAAATGTGCCACCTCGCCTCATCCGCTTCGCTATAACCCTGTGATATCAGAGAGACATTCCATAGAACACCCTAAGTGTTACCGATAGTCTTCGTGATCAAACTTGTCACTGTGACATATTGGTCCTCTCGCCGATAAAGTCCATATGTATTCCATCGGTGCAACCCACTTGAATTCGCTAGGACTTACTCTGAAGTCACATTAGTCTCACCGAGATGCCTTTTGATAGAAACTCCATGTGTAATGTCAGCGAGACTGAAGGTCACTTGCCAAGACCTGACTTCGATAACTCTAACTCATACCGATATGTATCTTCCCGCCACTAGTCGGTGTGACAATGTAAATTCGCTAAGACACCATACTGATGAAGGATCTCTCACACCGATAAACCTCCTCATGTATTAGTCTGTGAGACCCGACCCATTCGGGGAGACGTCACCCTGGTGAAAAATACTCCTACCGATAGACCTTTCCTCTGTCGCCAAAACCACATGAATGTCATGTCGATAGATACCCATAGGTGAATGTCAATCGCTATGACAGTGTAGAAGTCATGTCGATATGCCTGCAGCAAACATATGTTAGCACAAAAGCATCATGGGTCGGGGAGACCTAGATAGACTCATGCCGATAGGAACAAGAATGTGCAATATTCAGACATAGATGATTTTATGGGGCAAATATAGACAAAATATGGGTAAAAGTATCATGAAGAGAGGAAAATGTGCTCAAGGTAGAACTCGTTTGGAAAAAGCATGGGTATGAACAACATGAAAAATCATCAGAATTTTATAGTTCCAACAAGACCATTGTTTCCCTTCTTGTTAGAACAATCCTCATGATTCTTTCCTTTCCTCAAGTACCCACATTTATATATTGGCTGGAAGTTGCTTGGCTTTAGCATGTTACCGGTTGGGTCATTCCCTAGGGTGATTACTTTTTCCCACCAGGCAGGCCCTCTAAGGATAAACAATAGCAAGTAAGTACATCCATAGTTCGATCAATCTTTGTTTGCATAAACAAAGAGAGAACACACGTGATATACTTAACTCACACTAGCAAGATTTGTTCATTTTAAACCCAAAATGAAATGTGAGGGGTGATAAAGTAACAATATCTTAGTGTTTTTATTTCTCGAGATCGCACAAAGCGCAAGAGAAATGCATACACACTTAAGAGAGTATCACTATAGCACAAGACACACAAGACACTTGTTCATTTTAAATCCCAACTTAGTGTGAGACAAAGAATGTTTATTTTAAACCAATGTCATGAGAGAATGCAAGTTCATTTTAATCCAATGAGTTATAATAAAAGATTGTGTTCTTTTTAATCCAATGAATGTGCATGCATGTTAATTTTAACTCATGAAATGTAAATGCAAAGTTGTAGAGTTGTTTGTTTGATTAAGATTGTGAAAATAAAAAAGAACACAAAAAACAAGGGATTAGAATCATTTTCCAGCTTGCCACATGTTGTAACAAATAGATTAGTAACCAAAAAACCCCTAACCTACAAAGCAAAAAATGAAATCTGGAAAATATAGCAAAATCTGAAAGCCAAATTTTACCTAGGCGAATGCGTCGCAACAGAGCATATGCGTCTCGAGATTGAATGATGGAAGTGCAATAGGAAAATATGTCGCTATGCAAAGCAAATGCAACTTGAAAATCAGATGTGTCGCACATGTTCGCTAATGAGGCTCAAAAAATCACTTGTGTCATTCAGAGAAGCGAATGCGGTTTGACAGGGCAGATGCGTTGTTCCTGAAAGAAAATGCATTGCGGCAGAGCGTTTGCATCTCAAAAGGATTCGATTGCGTTGTTCTGTGCCTGTACCTGCAAAAAAGCTGAAACAAATCCGTACGAAAACTGCAAGAAATGATTGTCGAGTTCACCAATGTAACTAAGGGTAAATTTTAGGTTAGCATGATTAGATCATAATAAAATCAAATCCAAAATAAGTAATGAAGCACAAAGGAGAGAACATGAAAATAAAAGGAAAGAGTTTACCCAATATCTTCAACCTCCATGATTGACCTCCATTACACCTTCTCAACTTGCTACAAATTGTAGTTTTCCCTCAGATTTTGTGTGAGCAACAATGACTTATGCCAAGACCAAAGCAAATGTTGAAGGATTTGAATGAAAATGCTATACTATGCAACTATGCAACTAGTAAGCAAAAGACTATAATATGCCTAAATTCCAAATGAGAGATGAAGTATGCCTGATGACCGGAGCCAAAACGACAAGATTGCAAGAAATCTAAATAGCATGAGATGACAAAATGAGACCAAAATTGTCATTTTATAGAAAATGCAATTTTGTATGAATGGCCAAGATTGAAGATTGAGAAATGCCCTAGAATCAATGGACAAGATTCAATATGACAACCCACAATTAGGGTTAGGGAAAAATTAGGGTGAATTCAAAATGAGTGGACAAGATTTGATTTAAGAAAATTGAATCAATGGATAAGAATGCATGTGACAAAAAAAGAGGGAGTTAGAAAATCAAATAATAATAGAAACTATTTGATTTAAGAGGAAAAGTTATTATTTTGAATTAAAAATTAATTTAATTCAAACAAGTGGGACCATGTGACAGTAAATAATTAAATCAAATTATTTACTAAGAGGGAAAATTAGAAAGTGGGACAATTTAAATAAATGATTTTATTTAAATTTAGAGGAAAAGTCAAATAAGACAATTAAATAATTAAAGATAATTATTTAATTAAGGATGTAATGGAGAATGTGGCCAATAATTAAATAAATTAAGAAATTTATTTAATTATGAGAAGACATTAGATATTAATGGCGTATTTAAAAAAATAAATAAAGTCTATTTATTTAAATAATCAGGAAAGAGTAAAAGATGTGAATTAATTAAATAATTAAGAATTATTTAATTAATAGTCAAATTTGGAAAATGGACAAAATATGATAAGACATAGAAAAATGTGGTTTGCAGGTCTAGGACATTTTTATGTGTTTATAGTCGATTATGCTATTCCAGGCCTTCCGGACTCACCTCAAGCCTAAACAAGCACTTGAGGCTAAGCGAGGTACAACTTAACTTGTTTAATGTTAGAACTACCCTTTTCCCCCTAATTTATTTTAATGTTATCACTTGTTACAAAACTTCCACATGGGTTATCTAGGCACCCTTTTGTGCGTCGACCCCCATTAGAAGCCACTCCCCTACTGCAACAGTCAACCAAAGAAACATAAATTAACACCACTTGCACATACTCAAGGTTCAAGCAAAACTCAAAGCAAGTCACGAGGTGAGGCAATATCTCATCCCACTCGCAAATCCCATGAGACCAATCACAAGGGAAAATTAAAAGAGCAAGGTAAATGGTCCCCATATTCACAATCAATATAAAATCCCCCATTATCAAAATGATCAATGTTTCCATCAAGATGATAGGTCTTCCTAGCCTCTGGAAGTCTCCTAATATCCTCATCCCCAATACCAAATTTAACAAATAAATCTATTTTCCAACAAGAGGGAAAACCATCCCGGCCTCTGGAAAACTCTAAGACTCACTTCGCAAGATTAATTACAACGATCAAATTTCAAGATAATAACAATACACTCATTCACACATCGATACATGAGCAACATCAACAATAGTAGAAAGGGCTCATAAATCTATCTCATGGTAAGGAATAACTATTAACCCTTTTTACAATACAAATCAACTACTATTTTATTAGCATTCACTCATATCCTTAATGATACCATAAAGTAGTTTCCTTAACCTAACTAAGTAGAAATGACTTAAAACAAGAATTAACTTAAGCCATTAGTTTCTTAATAGAAATCTAGATGAAAATATCCAATTTTAAATTGCTTTATTATTCAATTTCTTTTCTCTTAACAAATAAAAATATATATCTATTTAAAACTCATTTTATTTTATAAGTAATTTTCTATAAATAATATTCTTGCAATACTCACCTACAAAATGTATATATATTATACATTTATATATATTCCAATCAACAAATCTAAATTCGCAAATTGCTGAATTATATCACATAAGAGAGATATAAATACAAGAATTCCTTAAACAGTACACACTTATGCATATAAAAAAAAAGAGATAAGGCTCGAACATTATAAACATACTACACCAGTGCCAACACAATTTTTTATCTGATGGAAAATAAGTGTAAGTTAGAATTTAGTTGCAAGTTATCAGATCATCTGATTACTTCTAAATTTTGAAACCTTAGTTGCCACCCTTCCATTTTTTCATTCCATGGAAACCCTCTAAATTAAAACTTCATCGACAACTTCGAATTTGGTGGCTTTGCACTCATATTAATGCACTGGTCATGTCATAATGATGCCTTAACCCAACCATCATGATCTTCATTTAATTTTCACACACGATTATGCACACATTAATTCTCAAATTTCCCAATACTCCTGCATATGCCAACTCACCGATCCAACTCTTCTCCTAAATTGCACATCAGACAATCCCATAACTAATACGACTCAATCAAATGAACTGAAAAGACTATAATTTAATTTCTCAATCTCAAATCTGCCTAGCTCTTGATCTTCGTACATACCATCCTTGAACCACTACGTACTAGCTTTGTGAAAATTTATTCGATTTAACCTTTAATTCTAAGAAAAGTGTACCTTGGCCACCTCAACTTGCATTCCCAATATTTTCACCTCAAGGAAACCACACACTACAGATTTCTCACAGCTTTCTACAAATACAACACTCTCCTCCAAATTATGTACTCTACCTCCAACTTTCATTTTCCTTTCCTGCATTCATTCTTTCCTGATAACCATGGATACCTCCATTTTCCTTACTAGCATTTGTTGCCAAACTAACTTCTTGGGTTGAATCACTAGCCAGCGGCTCAAGAAAGTGTTCTTCCTTAAGACACATCCACCAAGGCATTTTTACACCTGGTTTTGGATGAATCCTTCATGAATTCAGGGTCTTATTATAGGGTGAACTCTACCTTAGATTCACATTTTATCACTTCACTGTTGGATCTCAAACTTTCCATAGCCAAAGTTCATTTTTCTTCTATGATGATGGTACAACCAGACTACTTGTGGAATTTGGACACCATTCTATCCATTGCCTAGCCTGTGGTGGAAATTCTAGCTGCTAAAGACATTTTGTGATTTTTGAACCAAGAAGAGGTGGTTCCTCTTCTGACCTTTCTCGCTGCTCTACACACCCCTAACCTTGATGAGAACAAGGACAACGCTTACCTTGGATACATGTTTCTCAGGGATGATCCACAACAAATCAACTAATCAAAATGTGTGCCCTTTGTTTTAGTGAAGCTTCTCAAATAGCTAGCCCTCTTGCCTTTTACTATCGACTTGTAACGAAAAAAATTGTATTTCCATGTACATATGAGATTACTACTGTATAATATGATGGAAATTTTGCTTTTCTATAAATAAAATAACTTCAATTTTTGTTTCTCTTGTGTGTGCATGCATTTGTTTCAAATGGGATTTTTACTTTTTTCACTTTGCAACAGAATGGTTTACATGATTCAATTACAATGTGTTCTTAATTAAGATGAACCTGCCAATTACGAGACCTAACCAAATTAGGGATAAAAAGAAAAAGAATGCCCAAATAAATCTATCCTAACTAAGAAAATTTACCCTAATAACACAATTTAACCTAACCTAACACTTCCAACAATGTGGTTGCAGATTAAATGCACAACTTGAAGGCTGATGTTAACTCTAACCTCCATTACTAACTTTGAAATTCTTTTAGTTTGAATTTTAGCTTAGCTTATCTTTAAATTCACTCAAGTATTATCTGGATAACCTACCATAATAAAGTATTACTCCAATTTTTTTGTGCTTAATGAATGATAATTTGAAATTTTACTTACCCACAATTTCCCTAATATGTATGGAAACTGCCTAAACAATAGTCAATTGCACACACCTTTTCCATTATTGCACATCCATGCATTCATCCAACCCTAGCTTACGAAGTTCAATCTCCCTTTTCTCTATTTCAAGAATAGTTGTGCTTGTTACGAAGTCACTTCTTCCTTCATGGCTTCGTCGACTACCTACCTTGGCTTCAAACCTAACACCACTATTCATCTCATTAGACCGGACTCCAATAGGGTTTACACAATCATCAGAGAAATAGAAAGTAAAAGTCTAGTACTCCGTCATTTGTATAAAATCAAATGTCTCTTCCCTTTTAAACCGTAAATCTGCAATTAGGGTCGAAATGAAAGCATCACCGGCTTATGGTGGTGACTTAGTTCCTTCAGATTTGTTCTTTAAGCACAATGTTTCCAAACCTTCGCGACTCTGCTTCTTTCCCTGTAAAATTTCTAGGGTTTTCACATAATGATCACATTTAGTAAACCTATTTAATCCAACTATTGAATTGATAAAATCTCTATTTCTACGAGAGTTATGCACTCTTCTAGGATCCAAACTAGAATCTGAGAACTTTTGCTTCCTTTTCATGCTTAAGGAAGCCTTTGTTAGCAGGATCACCTTATGAATAGCTAGGCTTACACTAGTCAAAAGAACTTTTATAGTCAATTTCACTATGATCAACTATGTCGTGAATTCTACACTCTATAACCCGACCAAAAGTGAGAAAATTCAATGGTAAGAACTTTTGGTTAAGAATTTTCTGAAGCTCTTCAATCTCTCTTTCACTCTCCATCCTAGACTTACTTGAACCTCTAGCTTACGAGTGCAACTCAACTCTGTAACTAGGACATTGACACCTACTTAAAAGAGAGGAGAGGCCCTCCTTCTAGTGTCACTTTTGTTGACATGAGTGTTGCACACACACACACACCAATAGGAAGATAAATTATCACCCAAAGAACGTGGGAACCTACCTTTCTTGAAAAATCCACTAGGAAAACCTAAATCTAAAGGAAATCTTAGTTTGATCCTAAGGCTCATGAATGTCAAGTCTTGATGCACTAGGTTCTCTCAACGTTCGTTGTGTAAATTGTTGTTAATCATGAGGGGTCTACAGTTTCTTAGGTTAGCTGGTATCCAAGGGATCATAACATAAGCTTAGTTTGATCACACATGTATCACTCCACAACTTCATGAAAACTAAAAATTTGCAATAGTATTTCATGAGTTCAAATTATCTTGCAAAGCATCAACTGATTTAACATAAATTGCTTTGTAACTTCATGGAAATAAAATATTTACAAGAATACTACATGCATTCATCATTTTTTTAAACATTTTTCAAAAAAATCAACATCTACTCTAGAATAAAGCATTAAAATCCTAAAACTTAAAGATTCTCCCAGTTATTATCCATGCATGCACCAAGAAACAAACTAAATCAAAGAAAACCACTCTATACTTTGTTATAATTAGGTGTTGTACACCTTGCATAATGCTTATAATGTTTATTTTATTATTATGTGTGTGGTGCACCTAGGGGTACCTAGATGGACGTGCATCACTGGAAGTCATAATGTTGGGACCAATTGATCTTCTTGTTTTGAGATGTTTACATCCATGATTAGTTACATGATACATATGTTATGTTTGATTTTTGTGATTGGACGATTGGATGTTGTTATGGACTTTATTATGGGGTGTTGCGGAGGAGATCATACTTGACACAGTTGGCATTTAGAGGTGTGTATAGGAGGACATGCTACAGGTATTTGGTTTGCAGGTTTTTCATAGCATTGTGGATGTTCCTTGGTACTACATGTTTACATCTTCTATGTGATGTTGTTAGTAGACTTGGTATTCCTTGATCACTTGTGATGGTTCCTTCTTTCTGAAATGTTAATGAAGCAACGCATTGAATGTGCTCATTCTAGGTTTGCATTCATCTGGGCATTGTCCATGCAGTGGGAGCTCCTAGATGTGTATGTCACTCTTGACAGGTTTACACATGGAGTTTGTTATTGCGGTTTATGGGTGGATATGTGATGGCATGAGTTTACTATGTTATGTATACCTTGGAGATATGGATACTTGTATGTGTTGGAACTAGTTGTGGGTTTCATTTCAGCTATGGTGATTTATTCTTGACAGTTATTGGTGCATATTCATTACCTTTGGATTGAGTGTTTGTGTTTTGAGATATCGGTTTGAGGCAAGATTATGATTCTTTGTGAGAGTTAGTGTGACATCTCTTTAGACGTGTTCTTATCTTAGTGCATTGGCATGGTGGAGGATGAGAGAATTCATGGATGAGATGGTGGTAACCTTGGTTCCTGTTACAGGTATCTTGATGGAGCACATGGAGCACTTGGATTCCAGGATGGTACATGTTGCCTATGGATTTTATTATCTTGATGTTTGAGCTTGCTTGTTACCCCCTTATGTAATGTATACAACAAGTGGGAGATTGTTAGAATTAGGTGTTGTACACCTTTCATAATGCTTATAATGTTTATTTTATTATTATGTGTGTGGTGCACCTAGGGGTACCTAGATGGGCGTTCATCATTGGGATTCATTATGTTGGGGCCACTTTATGTTGTATGTAACATTGAGACTTAATTGTAAAATGTAATTATTTAATATTGGGGAAGAATAATAAAATATAATAAAGTACCCAATATTAAATGTGGGGTCACATGATATTGTAAGTTCATGGTTTTGGGAACATGGTTTATGTAATACCACTTGGTGGTTTTGTGGGAGCTTGTTTCTATAAAAGCAACCACAAGGGTAGTTTTCTGGGGTTGGAGAGTTTGTTGTTGGTTAGCAGGTTGAGCTTGTGCATGTGTGAGGGTTTGAAGCATGGCATGGGATGTGTGGATTCATGCTTGGTCACATGGAATGCATGGATAGCTTGTGCTTCAGAAGTGTTCATGGAGTCTCTATAGATGTATTGTAATGGGTTTTCATTGTTGAATAATACAGGGAGTGTGGATTCTTTTGGAGGTTGGGTTTTTCCCTCTTGAGGGTTTTCCCAGAGTATATCTTGTGTCATCTTTCATGGGTATGTTGTCTATTCTCTTGCAAGTTGTTATTGAGTATTTATTTTGCATGATTTCATATTTGGGTTGTGTGGAAATTGTCATTACAATGGCTGCAAGTTTCCTTACATACTTCACCAGATTGCTTCATAGCTAAGCATAAAATGATGTAGGAATTTAATGAGACGTAAGATCATTTGCAACCGGATGGTGTCAGTATGCACCCAAATTTGGCGCAACACATGCTTTTTTGATATGAACAAACAATCAACTAGGAAAGATTTTGTATCAGGAAATAGATTTAAATTGGCTTTGATATTAATTAGCTTCAATTGGAACATACAATATTTTAAGCTAGAATGGAACATAAAATAAGAAAAAGAAATAAAACTAGCAAAAATTTGAGATCTCCAGAATTCCACAAATTCTGAACTTAACTAAAAAAGAAACAATTCCCAACCTTTTATAAGAACAAGACAATCGAGGAGTTCCATAAAAACACATGAAAGATAATCCAAGGAAAAAATCATGACATAGCATGTGGCACATGACAGTTGGCATGAGAATCTTCCGCTATAAGTCAACAAACACTTTAACTTTCTTTAGCAACGAGAACATTTTGGACTGAAGTATTCAAGGAACCATCAGGATATCAAACTGGATTGAGTAGGTCATCAACTAAACCTTCAAAAAAAATATAGGAACTAACTGGATATTCAGAGTGATTAGCTAGATATAGAATTTTTAGTCCATTAGCCTTATGTTCCTACCTCCAAGCTATGGCTTCAAGAGATATGCATGTAAGTGTAACACCTCAAAAACTTAGCATCACCTTCCTCGCCTACATAGAACCTAGATCTCCAATTCCCCAGTTACATGTGTTCCTTCACCATACGCTCCTTCTATGCATGAATTCCAAGAGTACACATCTCATCTTGGGCTATGTTGTTGGATCTGCTCGCAACCCACATTTTCTTGACCATCCATACCTGAACATTGTCCAACTGCATATTCCTCTTGCATATAAAATTCCACATGTCAGTTCCCATTTAAACCATCAATAAGGAACCTTATTAAAATGAGACCATCCTTAGCATTAGTCCCTTCCAAGCACCAATCTAAAAATAACACACTTTAATACCATCATGAAATTCACCGACTCAAAGTGAGTGTCTGGATATTTGATGTACTCAAGCAAAGTTGAGTAGCAAGTTTAAACATTTGCACCAATGCACCATTTACCCAAGTACCCGACCCCCAATTACCTGGCTTCCTTTAAAACCTAACTAGTCGATGTATTGTGCTTCTTGAAACAAACCATGAACCCCGCTTCTACCTCTTACCAACCTTTTCATACCTTTGGGCTTTTAACTCCTAGTTGCAACAACTTGTCCAACTTTCTCCACGAACTCATCTCAGTTATTCACCTGTGCCCAAACTTCTCGAAACTTGTTCACCCGAGTTCCCATTACTCGGTATACTTTGTCGTGAATTATTTTCTTTAATACTTTCAACTTCTCATGTGTTCCTCCTGAGGCCACCAACCAATTAGCAATAATTTACAGAAGTAATAATTTCAACTTGGGTCCCCAAGCCTTACATTCTTGGGGCGTGTTGTGAGACCACCTAACAAAATAGAAAGAGAAAAGGTCAGTGAAATCCATGGTGGCTCAAACAACCCTACATGATCAAAAGGAGAGGAATTTGTGGATCATTGACAGTGGATATTCAAGTCAAATGATTGGAGACAAAATTTAGTTTATGAATTTCAAGAAGTTTGATGGATGATCTATAACTCTTGGAAATAATTCTTTTGCTAAGATTAAGGGTACTTTGAATCTTGATGGTGGTAGAAAAAAAGCTCATGATGTTTTGTATGTTGAAGGATTGAAACATACTCTTCTGAGTGTAAGTCAAATGTGCGACAAAGATTACAAGATTTCATTTAGTGCTAAAGGGTGTGAAATAAGAAAGGTCAGTAGCAGAGAGTTGATTAGTGAAGGGAGCAGGACTGACAATGATGTATACCATCTCAGTGAGCTAAATGGACAAAAATACTTTGCTATACAAAAAGAAGAGAGTTGGCTCTAGCACAGAAGGTTGGGACACATCAATTTTGATGACATTGTAAAGATTAGTTCAAAGGGAATGGTCAAAGACATGCCAAAGATAAAGAAGCCTTAGTCTACCAACTACAAACCATGTCATGAGGGAAAATAGACAAAGATTAGATTTCCTACTAAGGAATATTCTACAACAAAACCATTAGATTTTATTCATAGGGATCTATGCAAATCAATATGGACAAGGAGTCTACAAGGTCACATGTATTTAATGATTCTTATTGATGATTACTCTAGAATGAATTGGATAAATTTTCTAAAAGATAAATCAAACTCTTTTGAGAAATTCAAAGAATTTAAGGATATGGTTGAAAATGAAACCAAAAGAAATATCAAGGTTCCAAGATTTGATAGAGGTGGAGAATTCACTTCTGACTCGTATGGTGAATTCTATGAGTTACATGGTATCTAGAGATAATTTTCTGCTCCTAGGACTCTGTAGAAAAATGGAGTTACTGAAAGAAAGAAACATATTGTACATGAGATGGCCAGAACAATGCTAAGTCAAGCAAGCTTACCAGATATATATTGGAGATAAGCAGTTCATACCATAGTGTATATTTTGAACAAAGCTCAATTTAGACCAAGGATTGATAAAACACCATATGAGTTATGAAGAGGAATACTGGCTTTAGTTAGACATCTCAGAATATTTGGAATCAAGTGTTATATCAAAAGGGATAAATAACACTTGGGTAAGTTTGATTCTAGATCTTATTTTAGGTAAGGTTAGGAATGCTTATTTTGTAATCTAAATTCTAATCTAATCTATAATTGATAAACATATTTAAATAAAGAAAATGCTAGGTAGATTTTTAGGACCTTTAATTTTTATTATTTTAGAGACAAATATGTGAATTTGCTATCCTACCTTCAATTCTAAGACATTTTTTTTTTGTGTAAAGTGATTATGTCTAATGTGATATCTAAACATGACCTAGGGGTAACTTCACACTATTGGAAAGATAAGTGTTACTTATATTTTAATAAAACATTATTATAGTTTTACCAACATATACTATTGTATGCTTACATGGCTTCTTAGTTAATATATGGGGAGATAGAGATATATGGGAAGAGAAAGAGACATGGAGATATATGGGAAGAGAAAGGAAGAGAGGTGGAGATAGAGAGTCGATGGATAGGGGGGATAGGGAGGGAGAGATGGTGAGAGATAGAGAGGGGGAGATAGAGAGGGGAGGGAGAGAAAGGGATATAGATAGAAAGAGATAGAGAGAGGAGTAAGAGGGAGATAAAAAGAGAAATAGAGATAGAGATATAGAGTAGGAGAGATGGAGGGAGAGATATTGGTTACTCTATGACAAATAAGGCATATAGATGTTACAAAAAAAGACTGAAAAGGATATTCAAAAGTATAAATATAAGTATATTGATAAGATAGTACAATCTATTGATCTTCTGAAAGTAGAAGATGATGAAGAATCAATTTGAAGTAGTGATGAAGACTCACAAGTTGATTATGAGAATACTGTTACAAAGACTCTGGCAACGTATGCCCAAAAGAATCATTCTAAAGATTAGATTATTGGAAATAAGAAAAGTGGAGTTCAAACACAGAGAAGAATTGAAAAATCAAATGAGCAGGTACACTTTACATTATATAAAAGATTAAACCAAGGTCCTATACAAAAGCAAGAAAAGAGAAAGGATGGATAGATGCTATGGAGGAAGAGCTTACTTAGATAAAGAAAAATGAAACTTGGTAACTGGTGCCAATACCTAAAGGTAAGAATGTTATTTGTACCAAGTGGGTCTTTAGAAACAAGTTGAATGAAGATGGAAAAGTAATCTGAAACAAGGTCAAACTTATGTGTAAAAGATATGCTCAAGTTGAAGGAATTGATTTTTTTCTCCGGTAGCAAGATTGGAAGAAATCATAATGTTTTTGGCCTTATAAACATTCAAGAATTTCAAGGTGCATTAGATGGATGTGAAGTCAACATTTTTGAATGGATAGTTAGAAGAAGATGTCTACATTGAGAAACTGGAAGGGTTTGAATGTTCAGATAATTTGAATTTTGTGTGCAGACTGAAGAAGGCACATTATGGACTTAAACAAACTCCTAGAGCATGGTATTCCAGGTTGGATAGATATCTACAAAAACAAGGCTTTTGGAGAGGTAGTGTGGATAGTAATTTATACATAAAAGTAGAAGGTGATCAATTGTTGATTGTTGTTGTCTATGTTGATGACATTATCTTTGGTGGAAGAAATGATGAAATGTGCAAGGAGTTTTAGAATGCAATGAAAAATGAGTTTGAAATGTCAATGCTTGGTGAATTATCTTTCTTTCTTGGTTTATAGATTTTTCAATCAGACAAAGGAATATCCATTTCACAGAACAAGTATATAAAGGAAATACTAAGTAAATTCAATATGAAAGAATGCAAACCGGTAAGTATACTAATGGTTATTGGATGTAATTTGAGTAAAGATGATGAATATGCTCCAATAGACTAGACCTTATATAGATCCATGATTGGTAGTTTGATGTATGTGACTACATCTAGACTAGATATAATGCAAGTAGTTGGGATGGTAGCTAGATTTTAGGAAGCACCTAAGGAAACTCATGTCAAAGAAGTAAAAAGGATATTCAAATATATGAAGTCTACAATGGATTTTGTCTTGTGGTGTCCTAAGAGTGAAAATTTCACTTTGACAACATACACAAATGAAAATTGGGCAGGAAGCATTGATGATCGAAAGGGTACAAGTGGTGGAGCTTTCTTTCTTGGTGATAGTCTTGTATCTTAGCTAAGAAAGAAGTAGGATTCAATGTCCTTATCTTCCACATAAGTAGAATACATTGCAACAAATTCATGTTGCACTCAAACATTGTGGATGGAAATTTTTTTGAAGGAAATGAAGATTGATTTTGATGAACCCATTTCCATTTTGTGTGATAATTCAAGTGCTATAAACATTTCAAAGACTGGTAATGCACTCAAGGATAAAGTATATTATAATCAAGTATCATTTCTTGAGAGAGAAGGTTGCTGACAAAGAAGTGAAGTTGGAATACATTGAAACAAAGGAGAAAATAGCAGACATTTTCACAAAACCGCTTCCTAAGGAGACTTTTGAGTATCTCCAACAAAATTTGTGAGTTGTTGCTCCCTTCTCTTGAATCAAGAGGAAAGTACAGGTTGAGGGGGAGTGTTAACTCCTTGTTGCAAGAAGGGTTGGTGGTCCTATGAAGCATTTCAAAAGTATTGTGGTATGACATGGGTTGAGGGGGTGTTAAATCCCTATTGCAAGAAGGCTCGGTGGTCTTGCAGAGTGCTTTAAAAGTAGTGCAGTATGGACTCATGAGGAGTGTATCCAAGAAACAGGTTTTCAGATTGTGTAGAAAGTAGTTGACCTTTTCCATTAATGTCAAAGGGGCAGAAATATGTCTCAGAATACTAAATATTCTAAGGGGAAAAATAATTCAAATCATATGGTTTCATATTAGATTTGTCTTCATGTGTGGAAAATATTTTTTTGTCTTCCATCAATGACAAAGGGGGAGATTGTTGAACATAGGTTGTCATTGATGTCAAACGAGTCCATTGATATGTCAAAGGATTTCATTGATGGCTAAGGAGGAGTACTAGTTGAATAGTTAATGTAATAGTACTTTAATCATCATTATTAGTGCATTTTGAGAACAATGAATCTGATTGCTTACAATATGCTTGCTTCTATTCTTGTTGACATAAGTATTTTGGAATTCTAATCCAAAATGTTGGAGGTTAGTTACTCAAGGCAGAGAGATTTTTTTTTGGCAATATAGTCATGTTTTGTATTCCCTTTTGGATGTGATTTTTTCTCTACAATTTGAAAGGAGAGTATAGCTACATCTATCCTATCTTATTCTAGAGTTTCTGAAAGTTGTGTTCAACATGCAAAAAGATTGAAGTAACAAAAGGTCCATTGTGCTTGTCTGGTAACCTATTAGATTTCAGGAAATGTGTGGCAATGCCTAGTAGTGTGTACCATTTGGAGATATCGTGGGGTGCTAAAATAGGTATAGGCTAAGGTTCGTGTGGAAGCACACAACATCATGTTCTTTTGGAAGCAATATATTTGTTTTAGGACCTACCCATAACACGTTTCATGTAATTTGGTTTTAGGTCCACCCTATATCGACTTGGTTGACCCTTAACCAACATGAAGTGGAGTTAATGTAGTATGTTATACATAATAATCATCTCACTTCACATGATAAGTGTGTGAGTTGTGTGTGTGTGGATGCAAATTCATATGAAAGTATAATCTTGTGTGAGGAAGTGTAATTCAATGTAGTTGCATATCAATCATTGTGCACCATTATCAAAAGATCATAGGAGTGTAAGAGTGTGTCTAAGGAAATTTCAAATTATGTGCAAGTTGTGCTATCAATAGTAAAGTTCCACAAGATTTTTCTTTGTATTATGGTAGGACTATTGTTCTACTCATTGATTTGGTGCTCAGATCTTTGTACAGGGGATTGGTGTCTCCATTAGGTTGGTGCCTAGATATGTTTTAGGGGATTGGTGTCTCCGATAGGTTGGTGTCTACTTCATGATTGTAACTTATCCATTCTTTCTATGAGGATAGATTTGGAAAGTCACTCCAAGAAGCTATTCTCACCGTGGTTTTTCACAT
Source organism: Sequoia sempervirens (assembly GCA_007258455.2). Taxonomy (NCBI): domain Eukaryota; kingdom Viridiplantae; phylum Streptophyta; class Pinopsida; order Cupressales; family Cupressaceae; genus Sequoia; species Sequoia sempervirens. Next base: position 16,463 of record VDFB02236599.1, read on the forward strand.
TCTAGGTTTTCACGTATATCTGGTGTTCATTGTGTGAATGTGTGCTTCTATGATTGATTAATTGGTAGTATATGTTTTGATTCATGTTTCTTGATCAGATTTACATGTTGAATTAAAGAGTTTTAAATTGATTTGATCTACTGGTTCATCCCACCCCCTCAATAGCTTGTGTGCTCTTCAATACCTATTAACTAGTGTGATGCATCTAAATGGAAAATTTAAGTCCTCTAAGAAGCTAAAGAATAGCTTGGGAAAATTGGTGATATTGCTAAAGATATTTTTATTGATATTCAAGAGTTCACTAAAAACATATCATTGATGTATCATACAACTCCCAACTAAATCAATTTAGTGAGTATTTTGAAGGAGCAAATTTTCAATTTAGTCAAACAAGAATCACCTTAATAATCAAGCTCCAATGCCTCATTTATTGTAAAATTGATGATCATGAAAATTTTATTCATTAATTTTTGAGAAGCAACTACTTGAATATCACAATATGTCTTATCAAACTCTAGAGGTTTACTCTTCTCAATATGCACATTTTAGATATTCATTGACCTTAGGTCTAGGTGTTATCATAGAGGAAATTGTTAAATGGAAATAATATCAAAGGCATCTTCATGAAACAAAAATTAAAGTTGAAGATATTGTTGAAGATAGATACTCTTCTCCAAATAATAACCAAGATGATTGAATGCAAGTCAATTTTAGGTTGAAGCATTAATGTTTAAATATTTTTGGAGCCTAACTTGTATGCTCATATGAGGGACTTTATTGTACTTCTAATTTTAGAAATTCCTAAGAGGTTTGAATAATTATGGGAGGAAGGGAAATATTTCTCTATAAAATGCTTAGTTTAGGCATTAGAAAGGAATTTTGACCATTTGCAAAAAAAAAAAAGGGTATAAGAGAAAACAAGATTTTGTGCTTTTGATTTTGGGAGAATACCTAAAATTATAATAAATTTTGTTTTTTTCTCATTGCATTTCTCTTATGTTTGATGTAATGACTTTTTCCCTAATTTTTTCTTTACAACATGCAAATGTATTCAATAATATCTATTTTTAAACAATTTAAAAGTTATTTGTGATGAATTGATCAAGCTCTACATTCTACTTGATTGAATTTACAATTGCATTTCATTTATCCATTTTAAGCTTTTCTTTTATAAATTTTGTATTTTTTTCAAAAACCCCAAATACACATTTGCAAAGTGTATATTTTGTTTGTAATTTATAATTTTGATTTTCAATAAGGAAATGCCATTATCTTTCTCAGAAGGGTTTTGATGCAAGAACATTGAGGGTATAAGAGCAATCTTGCATAAACCAAAAAAAAATATTTCACATTTGTTTGTTTGAAATTTTATAATAATGTTTCAATCACCCTTGGATCATTGCAACTTGTGCTTATCACTGCATAGACATACCAAAATTCTAGAATTAACCACAAGCATATCATAGATCATTGTTTTGACCATGCAACAATTTTATGTCTTTTGTGGCAAAAAATTGTTATATTTCTAATCTCATTGGTCAAATAGAAGTTTTTGTATGAATTGCATCAAGAAATGCAATGCATAGTCTTTATTGCACTCATGTTAGAAGGTTCCTAGCTACATGCCACCAAGATATACATTTCAACAACCATCAAGTTTTGTGGAAACTTGTGGTTCACATAGATAATTACAAAGGCTAAGGCTCACTATATAAGCATCAACCATGATCATTTGAAGTTAATTAGCCCAACTTCTAGCTCTAGTAAGATTTGTCTCATTATCACGTATAAGTTCAATAATAGATTGAAGAAAATTATAATATCATTTGAGAATTTTTGAAGTTCACACATATTTGTTCTTGTATATCTTTGAAAGTTAAGGCATCATATTGTAAGTTCATTAGGGAATATCTTATTGTATTTCATGACTTTGAATCAATAATATCTATTTTGTTACTTGTTATCACAGTCAAGTTTCATTGTGTGTACTTATTTGGCTAACTACATAGTTGGATGATCCTTAATTGGACCCTCTAGCTATGATTGCATCAAATAGTATTAGAGCATAGTTTGTCACCTTTTGAAGGTTAGGGATTTTTTCTTGTAAATAATCATCAAATGTGAGCCAATATACAATAATATTGTGATCATACTGCCAAATTTGATGCAATTTGCAAAGGTGATATGGATAGATTTTTGATCTTGAGGTGGTTTTCATCATATCTAAGGAAAATATGTCTTTGTGAACAGTATAGAGTGTTAATGTTTCTAGAAATATGGAAGAAATGTCTGAGAGGATAAGACCAATGAAGATATAGTTAAATGTTTTTAAAGAAGGTAGAAAAATATGTCATATGTAATGTCCCCTTCTGATTGACAGGCTAGATAACTTAATGACTTATTTAATTCCCATAAGTCATTAAATAAAATAAGGAAATTAATTATTGATCATTTAATATTATTCTTTACAAGTAAATATTATAAATAATATTAATTAATTAATATTATTTAAAGTGACTAAAGCGGAGCTTTAATATTTATAGTCACTTTATTATATTTTCCCTCCTAAAGTCATTCAAATATTTAAATTTAATATTTGTGAGGGAAAGATTATTTTCATAGAAGATACAAAAGAGGCAATTTGGAAATTCATTTTCATCATTGGAGTTTATATGTCTTCTATTTTGTTGAGAGCTCTCAGGCTTGAAGTTTGGGGTTTTGGTGGTGAAATAATTCCACCCTAACCTAAGGAATTTTGATTAATTCATGAAGTCTCCGTTGGAGAAAAATTTGTAGAACAATTTATCTAGCTAGTTCAAATACATATTCATTCATCATTCATTTTGGTCAATTAGAGAAAATTTCCCATTTAAATTAGAGATGATTTAATGAGCAAAAGGGATTATGGATTTATTTGATTATATCTATTTATACTTTAGAGTGGAAATATTTTGATAATCAGATTGGTCGATGCAATATTGAGGGTTGTTAATTGATATGAAATCCTTATATTGTGCAAAGGTCACTTCTATAACATATCATTTGAATACATATTAAGGAGTCGATGCAAGCTTATTTAAGTGTGATGCTTAGTAAATGTGTGCCCTAAGAAGGAGGATGAACAAACATATCTAAGGAAGTTATATATATTTATTTAGCCACTACATTTCATAGACTATAGCCTTCATAAATTCCAACACAACCCGCCAAATCTTTGTTGTACTCAACAAAGTGGCCTACGTGGAATATAGAAAAGTCAATAAGCTAATATCATTTACAAATCAGGTCCTTTCTGCCCATCTGCTACACTTGAAGGTTGTCACACCATTGGAAGGAGTATCATTGGATATAAAAGGCAATGATTATGTTGTTTGGTGAAGGAGATGATACTAAGGTCAACAATATTAATATCATTTTTGTTAATGAATGATTAAATCTGTGTAGATGTTGAATATTGGTAATGTGTAATAGTTATCACATATGAATGGAAATGTTAAGATTCATACAACTATTATAAAGTCCAGTAAACTGCATATTTATCTACTCAATATTTGCATTTCCAATTGTTATTTACTTGTGAGAAAACTCTATAGCATCTATTTGATAAAATGCTTGCACATTACATGGAAATTGTTTGACAATATGTTTGCATTGTTAGATTTCACCCAACCCTTTGTGTTGGAATGTGATGCATCAAGAGAGGGGATTGGTGCACTGTTGATGCAAAATAGGAATCCCATTGCTTATGAGAGCAGGAAGCTCTGAGATGCTAAGAGATTGTATTCTATATATGACAAGGAAATTCTCACCATCATGCATGTGGTGGTGAAGTTCAAACAATATTTGGTGGGTGGGCGGTTTGTAGTTAGAACTAATCATAACAGTTTGGGATACTTCTTGGAGCAGAAGGACTTGAATGAAAACCAACAAAAATGGGTCAGTAAAATTTAGGCGTATGATTTTGATATTGAGTATGTGAAGGGGAAGAACATAGTTGTCGGTGCTCTATCCAAGAAATCCACCATATGTTCCTTGTCCGATATTTCAACAGATTGGAGAGATCTTCTCCTAGTTGAGTACACCACAAATGCATTCAATTGTGAGTTGATGGACGAAAAGATTCAGGATGATGGGTATAAGTTAGTAGATGATATCATCTACTACAATGATAGGATATTTTGGGTCCCAAAATCTAAGATGAAGGAGAAAATTTGAGAGCTATTCATGACACTCTTTTGGGAGGACATTTAGGGTTCTACAAGACCTAGAGGAAGATTAGAGAGAGGTTCTCTTGGAAGGGCCTCAAAGATTGAAGAGCTCTTGTCTTGGTTGAGTACTCCAAGAATGCATTTGCTTGTGATTTGATGGATGATGAGATTCAGGATGATAGGTATAAGGTAGTGGATGATATCATCTACTACAAGGACATGATATTGTTGGTCCTAGAATCTAAGATGAAGGAGAAAATTATGAGAGTTGTTCATGACACTCCTTTGGCAAGACATCTAGGGTTCTACAAGACCTACAAGAAGATTAGAGAGAGGTTCTCTTGGAAGGGCCTCAAAGATGATGTTTTGTGTCATGTTAGAGAGTGCATTACTTATCAGTGGAACAAGTCAGAGCACACTTTCCCTACAAGCCTATTGCATCCTTTGCCTATTCTAGAGAAGAAGTGGGACAACATATCGATGGAATTCATCATGGGTCTTCCAAAGGTATAGGGTAGAGATTGCATTTTTGTATTGGTTGATTGGTTAAAAAAAATTACACACTTCATGGCTATCTCTTTAGAGTATAGGGCACCTCAAGTGGTAGACTTATTCTTCAGGTTGCATGGGTTACCAAAGAATATTGTTAGTGACACGGATACTTGTTTCCTCAGTGCTTTTTGGTAGGAGTTATTTAGATTGTTAGGTATAGAATTGACTCCAAGCACCAACTATCACCCTGAGACTGATGGGAAAACAAAGATAGTGAATAAGTGGATTGAGGGTTATCTATGCAACTATGTTGCGAGGCAACAAAGGGCCTGGGTTAGATGGTTATTTTTGGGTGAGTATTTCTATAATACCACCTATCATATGTCCATTGAGATGTCACCCTTCAAGGAATTGTATGAGTATGAGGCTTATTCATTTATAGATGTGGCATTTGGTGATAGTTGGCCAAGGCCAAGGATTGGATTCAAGAGAATCAAGATATCCTTAAGTCACTTAAGGATAATCTGCAACATGCTCAAAATTTGCAGAATGTTTATACGGACAAACATAGGATAGAGTGTACTTTTGAGGTTGGGGACTTGGTCTATCTCCGCCTTCAACCATATAGACAATCCTCTTTTAAGAGGAGTGGTGCCAAGAAGTTGAGACCAAGGTTCTATGGGTCATATAAGATCATCAAGAGAGTAGGTGAGGTGGCTTATGAACTAGAGCTACCTAAGAATAGCAGGATTCATAACATGTTTCACGTTTCGTGCCTCAAGAAGGCACTTGGACAGTAAGTTACAGTCTCAAAAAAGCTTCCACCTCTTGATGAAGAGGGCAAGTTGATCTTGATTCTAGATGAGATTTTGGATGTTCACGAGAGGAAGTTGAAAAGCAAGACAATTAAAGAATATCTTGTCAGATGGAAGGATCTACCAAGAGAAGATGCCATGTGAGAGAATGAGCAGATCCTTCAGCATCCTAATCTAAAATTGCTTGTAGGCAAGCAATTTTGAGAAGGGAGGACTGTAATATCCCCTTCCAATTGGCAGGTGGGATAACTTAATGACTTATTTAATTCTTGTAAGTTATTAAATAAAATAAAGGAATTAATTATTGATTATTTAATATTATTCTTTACAAATAAATATTACAAATAATATTAATTAATTAATATTATTTAAAATGAGTAAAATGGAGCTTTAATATTTATATTCACTTTATTATATTTTCCCTCCTAAAGTCAAATTCAAATATTTAAATTTAATATTTGTGAGAAAAAGGTTATTTTCAAGGAATTTCATTTTCATCATTGGAGTTTATATTTCTTCTATTTTGCTGAGAGCTCTCGGACTTGAAGTTTGGGGTTTCAGTGGTGAAACAATTCCATCCAATCCTATAAAATTTTGATCAAATTTGTGAATTCTCCATTGGAGATGAATTTGCAGGAGAACGATTTATCTAACCAGTTCAAATACATATTCATTCAATCATTCATACCGGTCGATTAGAGCTGATTGCCCATTCAGATTAGAGGCGATTTAATGAGCAAAAGGGATTTTGGATTTATTTGATTATATCTGTTATATACTTCAGAGTGGAAATATTCTGATAATCAGACTGGTCGATGCAATATTGAGGGGTGTTAATCGACATGAAATCGATTATACCGTGCAAAGGTCACTTATATAACATATCATTTGAATACATATTAAGGAGGAGTCGATGCAAGCTTATTTAAATGTCACTTGGTAAATCTGTGTCGTAAGGAGGATGAACGAACAGGTCTAAGGAAGTCTATATATTTATTTAGCCCCTGCCTTTCATAGAGCGCAACCTTCATAAATTCCAATGCAACCTTCCAAAGATCTGCCGTACTCAGCAAAGTGGCCTGCGTGGAATGTAGAAAAGCCAATCAGTTAATATCATTTACAAATCGGGAGCTTTCTGCCTGTCTGCTACACTTGAAGGCTGCCGCACCCTTGGAAGGAGTATCGCTGGATATAAAAGACAATGACTGTATTGTTTGGTGGAGTTAATACTGAGGTCAGCAATATTAATATCATTTCTGTTAATGAATGATTAATTCTGTGCAAATTCTGAATATTGGTAGTGTGTAATTGCTGTCACATATGAATGAAAATGAAAAGATTCTTACAACTGTTATAAAGTCCTGTAAACTGCATATTTATCTACTCAATATTTGCATTTCCCATTGTTATTTGCTTGTGAGCAAACTCTATAGTATCTATTTGATAAAATGCTTGCACATTACATGGAAACTGTTTGACAATATGTTTACATTGTCAAACTACAAAATTTCAACTACAAGGGAACATTACATCATATCCCTGTAAATTATGAAATGATGATGAAGTAATTAAAACAAGAGAAATGTACCAAATGCCAAACACGATATGAAAGATCAAGAGGGGGAAATGAATTGGTTAAAATGTTAAAAGTTATTGACAAATTTTAAAAGATACCTATAGTTGATATTGCTATTTGTTCTAATAATTTAAATCCTAAGAAATTAATTCATTGGATAAATGATTTGGAAAATATTTTGAGTATGAAGAAATTGTAGATTCTAGGGGAGAGTGGCCTATAGTGGGGTGAGTTTCAATAGTGGGGATAGAAGTAGTCCTCAGTGGGCTCCATAGTGGAGCACCTTAATATCCCATTGTAAAACATTTTTTATCCATAAATTACACAAACTGACAAATCATGTGATGCCACATCGGTGCACCAATAAAACATGACTTAGTGTGCCACTATCAGTCTCACTATTTTTTTTAGCCTTTTTGGATACTTCAACAAAAAGCATGCAGATGTGGCATCATATTTGATGATATGACCCTAAAATTAAATTTTTTAAGCAGATTAGTTGCCAAATAAACTGCTATACAAAATTGGGACTGATTTGAAATTTCCAGATAAAATTTTGAGAAACCCGAAATTAAGATGCTCCACTATGGGCTCCTCTCCCCTAAAAAGGTTATATTTGAAAAGAATATATTGGAAGGACATGTTTATGTTTGGTGGAAAGAAGTATAATTGGAAATAAATATAAATGAGAAAGAAACTAGAGAGAAATTGGATAAGATGTTGGCAGGATTGAAGAATCAATCCATGTATATAGAGTATGATTTAGAATTGTTGAAAATATTATTAAATTTAAGACATAATAAGAATATGAAATCATGTAAAAAAAAGTATAGGTTGATCATTAGGATGGGACATAGTGAAGAAAATAAGGAAAAAATTGCAAGGTGCATTAATGGACTGAGAGGGGGTATCTAAAAAGAGCTAAACATTTTGAAATTGTAGATAGTAGATGAGTATACTAATTCGCATTGAAGGAAGACGAAAATCTAAACAAAATATTTGAAATTGGACAAAATAAACATAGGAAGATGAGGAGGGTTTCCAAGAGGTAGATACCAATGCAACAACACAAGACCATATACAAAAGAGACTAAAGCAAGTAGTAGTAGTAAATATTGCAATAATAGAGAAGGAAATAATTCACACCAAAATGAGAAAGAATCCAATAGTTCATAATGCAATGATAAAATTGCTAGTTATCAAAGAGGTAGAAGAAGATATAGCAAAGGTGGTGAAAGATATTTCAAAAAGAACTTGTTCTAAATGTGCAACAAAAGGCCACATATAATTTTAGTGTTTCCAAAGTCAAGGAAGTACAAATAGAAGAATCACATATGCTAATGAAGAGTCCAAAGAACCATGAAGTTCAATATATGAACCAAAGAGAAGTGAGTCATCAATCATGGCAAGATAAATAGTGTGGAGAAGAACCAATTCAAATAAATAGTTTGTTTAGGATACCATAAGACTACAAGTAAGTGTTGCAAGATTATATTTGATAGTAAAAGCATAGATAATCTAGTACAAGATAAAATGGTTGAAAAACTAAATTAAAGAAGGTAGAACACCCTAATCCTTATAGAATCTCATTGTTAAAGCAAATAGATAAGGGGTTGGCTAGTGAACAATGTTTGGTAAAATTTAAGATAAGGAAATATCATGAAGTTTTTTGTGGTATTATACCAATCAATGTATTGTTAGCTAGACCATGCAAATATGATAGAAAATTTGTGTATGATGGGAGATAAAATACTTGCATTGTCATGAAGAATGATAGGAAACATACCTTAGTATCATTGAAGGAGAAAGAAAAGAAAGTTTGTGGTAGCATTAGAATCTATTTGTGGATGAAAGGATATTTATTTGATGGTTTGAGACATAACAATGTCTTTTGTATTAATTTCTAGAGTATGAAACACTGCAAGTGGATGAGAAGAACCACAACCAAAAAATTAGAGTTGACAATATACAAGGACATCATATCAAATAATGGTATATGGATTACCATTAGTAAGGATTATCAACCATCATATGGATCTAGTTCCATAAGAAAGTTAGCCAAATAAGGAAAGGCATATAATGACACCAACAAAAATGAAAAACTAAACTAGAAAGTTCAAGGGTTATTGAAGAAATATTTGATTAGTGAATTTTTTAAGTCCATGTATTGCACTTGTGATACTTGACTAAAGGGAGATGAATGAAGAATGTATATAAATTCCAAATCAATAAATAAGATCACAATCAAGTATTTAAGTTCTCATTGTCAAGGAAGGATGACATACTTCATTGTTTGAGTGGTGTAGCGTATTTCACTAAGATTGATTTAAGGAGTGGTTATCATGATATCAAAATATGGGAGAAAGATGAATGGAAGGTTTCATTTAAGGAAAATGAAGTATTGTATGAGTGGTTAGTTATGTCTTATGGGTTGACGAATGCACTAAGCACATTTATGGAGTTAATGCATGAAGTGTTGAATCAACATTTGAGTAAGTTTGTGATTGTTTACTTAGATATTTTGATTTTTCAATAGGAATAAAAAGAAGCACCTAGAGCATATCAAATTCATTATGTAAAGATTTAGAGAAAAAAAGTTGGTGATCAATGTGAAAGAATGTAGTTTCGCACAGTCAAAGTTGGTATATTTGGCATTTGTAATCCCAATTGAAGGTTTGAAGATGATTCCATAAAAAGTAAAATAAATTGAGGGTCCTATAACAATAAATGTTGGAGGTAAAAGATTTTCATGGGTTAGCTATTTTTATATGTTCATTAAAAAATTTAGTGGCATTTGTGTACCAATAACTGAGAATACAAGGGGAGACAAAAAATAATTTATGTTGACATAAGAATAAACAAAAGCTTTCAATTGCTAAAGAAGAAAGTGGCATAAAATTTAGTATTAGTATTACCAAATTTTGATAACGTATTCCAAGTTGAATGTGATATGCAATCAGAGGTGAGTCATCCCACAATAGTGTGCCCCACTTTTTTGCCAAATTGGGACGTTGAAATCAATATTTCTAATGCAATTTTCACTTTCTCACACCCATAGTAAGTAAACCATTAAATCTTTTTGAAGATTATGTGAACTAGTGACTTTTGAGATTTCATATGTAAAATCTAAATGTTTTTTATATTAGTGACTTGAGATTTCATATGTAAAATCTAAATGCTTTTTTAATTATTTGTGAATTTTTTTACATAATTTTACATAATTTATTTTTTTATAGTTAACATTAGTTTTAAAAAGTAGCATTTATTTCATAATGCATCTTTTTTTACGAACATGATAAAATAATAAATTCTTAAACATATATTCATAACACTAGTATCTAGTGTGCATATATTTCTCCATAGTTTTTAGTTGCATATTTTATTTTTTATTAATATTGGAAGTGAGATTAATTATAAATTAAACATATTTTTATTTCATAATGCATAACTCTTTTTATATATATATCCAAAATAACTCTTATTTTTATTAAAACAAATACATTAATACCCAGTGCACATATATTTTTCAGATTTTTCTCCATTTTTCTATCTTTCCATGTGTATGGAATAGAGAGACCTTAATATTTAATGAAAAACCTATATTCATTAGAAAATAAAAAATAAATATTATAGTTAAATTAAATATATTCAAAATGATACTTGTTGGAAAAATTATTTTGAGGGTTACAATCGTGCAAAGTATTTTGTCATGTTGATTCCATTTGTTGGTCCAACCCAAGGTCTGAAACATAAAATTTTGATCAAAATTTGAACACTAGGATAGAAATAGGCAATCTAAGGTTGTTCGTTTGAAGGACCTTTGAATGAATGTGTATAAAAGCTTTCGTTCAAAGGTACATTCTTTTGAATTTCTCTTCTATGTGCATTTTTTCTAAAATATTAAAAGTTGAAGGGACTTTTATTCAAAGGTATTTTTTTAATCATCTTTGGACAAAAGTGTTTCATAATTTTCCTCTCCCTCCCCATCCAAATTTTTAATGTACCACAAGTGAGACACTATTTTGGGTTCACCCAAGTGCAATAGGAATAATTTTGAGTCAAGAAGGTAGACCAATAACTTATCTTAATGAAAAGTTAAATGATGCAAAGAGATATTTACTTTTTGATTAGGAAATTTATGTTACAATCCAAGCATTAAAAAGTTGGAGGTGTGTTACTTGTCAAAGAAATTGTGTTCTATAAAAATCATCAAGATTTATAATATTTGAACAACTAAGGTAAGTTAAGTCAAACATATGAGATGAACAGAGTTCATGAAAAATTACACTTTTGTGTTGAAGCATAGGAGTGACGAATCAAATAAGGTTGTAGATACGTTGAGCAAAAGATTAAATTTATTGAGAGAGATGAGAGTTGTAGTAAGATTTGATGAAATAAAGCATTTGTATCAAGTTGATCTCAATTTTTTAAAAACATGGAAAGCATTTAAAAAGTTAATGACTATGAACAAAAGTAAGTAGCTTACTTACTTCATTTAGAATGATTTTCTATTTCAAGAAGCTCGATGAGAAAAAATGATAGAAAGGAAAGCATAGTAATTGATTAATGTGACATTTTGGAATAAACAAGATAGTCATGTTGGTAAGTAAACATTATTTTTAACCACAATTGTATAAGGATGAGAAGCAGTATGTTCAAGGCTATAAGATTTGTCAAGTTGCAAAGGAAGCAATTAGAACATTGGATTGTACAAACCATTAGCAATTCCAAAGAAACTATGGGAGGACCTAAGTATGGATTGTGTTGGGGTTACTAAGGATTGAAAGAGGTCATGATTTTATATTTGTGGTAGTTGAAAAAATTATAAATGACACATTTCATAGCATGTAAGAAAACAAATGATGTAGTATATATGGTTGATTTACTTTATAAGGAATTTGTGAGATTACATGTTTTTCCAAGGAGCATAGTTTTTAGATTAGGATGCTAAGTTTGTTGGATACTTTTAGAAAATATCATGGAAGATGAAAAAAAAACTTGTAATTTAGTTCATCCCATCACTTGTAGATAATGAACAAATAGAAGTGGTGAACATAAGTTCAAGAAATTTGTTAATATTTTTAACATGAAAGAAAATAATGAATTGGGATTCAATATTAGTGCAACCAAAGTTTTCATATAACAATTTAGTGAATAGGAGTACAAGGAAAACACCATTTATAGTAGAATATATAATTATCCCAAGGAATATTTTAGAGTTGATAAACATTAATAATAAATATAAAAGAAGTGCAAAAGCATAATAATTTTTAGATTGTATGGAAATAATGCATGAGAATGACAAGGATCATTTGGAGAAAATGAATTGCAGATACAAAAACAAGTGTGATGAGAAAATGAGTTTCCAATAAGGGATGAAGTGATGATGTATCTAAGAAAAATATTTTGATTGGAACATACAAGCTAAAGATGAAGATAGTTGGGCCATGCAAAGTTATTGGACAATTTGATTCCAGTAATGCATATGAGGTAGATTTTCTTGGAGGTTTGGGTATTGTTGATGTTCAATATTGTATATTTGTATCATTATCATGAAAAAGAATCAAGCAACAATAGTACAAAGATAAAGTTGGAAAAACAAATACTGCAACAACAACAAGAGGAGATTGAAGATATTTTCAATAATAGAATTGGCAGAAGTACACAAAATAAGCAATATAAAGAATATAATTTGGTTAAATGTAAGGAAGACCAATTGAAGACTCATCTTGGATTTCTAAGGTTGAGGTAGACCATCTTGGTTTTCCTTAAGCTATCAAAAATTGAGTAACTCAATTTTCAAATTACCCAAGGTGTTTGATGTAGAACCATCCAATGTGTATGAGCAATCTTGCATTACCCAAAAGTATTTTTTTATATTATTTTTTTGCAAGTTTACAATAATGCTCTAGTCATCATACAATCACTATAACTTGTGGTTATCACCACACAAACACAAGTTGAAGTTCCAAACTCAATCACAAACATATCAGAGAACATTGTCTCAACCATACAATAACTTCACAATCTTTGTTGTGACACTAGTCAAATTTCTAAGTTCATTGGTCCCAAGGAGATTCATGGTGTTAACTAAAATGAGACCCAATGCATAGTCTTAGCTACATTCATTCCAAAAGGTTCCTAGCTAATCACTACCAAGATATATATTTCATCTAGCATTGAGTTTTGTGCCACCTTGTAAACAACATAGATTACTTCAAAGGCTAAGGCTCACTCTATAAGCATCACTCATCATTATTCAAAAATAGTTAACTTGAGTTCTCTCCAAGAAGATTGACCCATTATCACATAAAAGTTAGATAATAAATTGAAGAATATTGTAATATCATTTGAGAATCTTGTACTTCACACATATTTGTGCCCATATATCTTTGAAGGATGAGGCCTCACATCAATAAGCCCATTGTGGTATATTGCAATGTATTTCATGGTTGTGAGTCAGTAAGATCTATTTATGTTGTTTTTTCTTCACAATTGAGTTCCATTATGTGTATTTATTTGTTTGGTTACATATTTAGATGATCCTTAATTGGTCCCTCCGACCATGACTACGTCAAGTTTTCACATCAACTATTGGTGAATTGACAAGTACCAATTCACTTACCAATAGTTTTTTTCAACTCTGTTGGGGATCAATCATTTCATATCAATGAGCACCTACATGCAACTCATCCTTGTGCACAATCCTTGATAGTTCCACTTAAATTGCATGGCTAATTTCTAGAAAAGAATAATAATAACATACTAAAAGGTTCATTACTATTCCTTTCATATTGAAAAGTTTGTAAATTGGTACGGGGTGATCCCACAATAGTGGTTTGCAATTTTTGGCCAAACTGGACACTGATTTTATTTTTTTTAACTAAATCTTCACATTCGAGCACCTATAGCGGTTAAACCATGAGGAATTTGAAGACGAAGAAAACTAGAGTCTTGTCACATTTTGTCTGTAGATTCTAAAAATATTTTTTTCAAAATTTTTGGAATCAGATTGCACTTCTTTTTTCATCTCCCACGAAAATTGGTTTTTTTCAAAAAACAACATTTTTAAAAAGTGACCCACACCGTATAATGCATAACTTTTTTTCCTTGAAAGATAAAATTCTAATTCTTTCGAATTTAGATTTGTAACTCTGATATCTAGTGCTTCCACTTGGTTAGATATCTTTTTATTGAATATTTTTCCTTTAATCAAGTTTCAAAGTCAAATCAATTACAATTCAGACATAACGCGACCGTATAATGCATAACTTTTACTGTATGTATCGAATTTTTATTTTTTTGTTGGGTCAAGGACTCCAATATCTGGTGCACTCATATTTTTTTATTTATTTTTTGATAATCTTTTATTTTTCCACATGTGCAGAACAAAGAGTTTTGTTTTTGGTGAAAAACCTATATTTAATCAAACTTAAAAAACAAATGGATAATATAATCAAAACATATTAAAATTATATTCATTGGATAACTCGTTTTGAGGGAACCTGATACCAGTTGGGTTTTTGAGATTTCCTCCATTTTCATTCTCAAATCGAGTTCGAAGTGCAAAATTTTGAGCAATTTTGGTGCTTGAGAGGATGTGGGTGAAAATAAGTGGGCTTGGTCGAACAAAAAAGTAATGTTCGGTCGAATGGGGGTTCGAACGAACCCATTTAACATACAATAAAAAAAATAGATTTGAATGGGGTTCAGTCGAATATTCTAAACATGTTCGGTTGAACATTCTAAACATGTTCAGTCGAACCCCCTCTATTAAAAATTAATTTTTAATATTAATATAAATATAAATGATATTCTTTTTAAATTATGACTTGAGAGAGAGATATGGAGGGAGTGGGAGAGAAAGGGAGAGTGGGGGTAGGAGGGAGATACTTGAGAGAGAGAGGGGGGAGTGGGAGAGAGATAAAGGGTAGGGGTATAAGGGTTTAGGGTTTAAGGGTTAACGGTAGAGGGGAGAGAGG
>VDFB02236602.1:0-12079 GCA_007258455.2 Sequoia sempervirens
AATCCTGCTATTGCTAAAAATTCAACTCGAATTGTTTTAAAGCATATCTAACTTGAGTTGCTTTAAAGTAATTTAAAGCATATCCAACTCAAATTGCTTTAAAACAAATCCACATCCCACCTTTCAAGCTACAAAAATCAGCACTACTTCGGTCTGCTCCGCTCAGGGAGCCATGTCTGCTTCTGTTAGCTGATAAAATACTGGCCTGAGAAATACTCACACTAGTATTGCTTGTTTGCATTTGTCCATGATTTGAGCTCACTTGCTGCAATTGCACCAGAGCTGCATAAGCTCCATTAGGCTTATGAATGAGTTCTTCGTGTCGGCCAGTTTCAATCACTCCACCGCTTTTAACCACTGCTATTTTATCTGCATTGCGTATGGTGGAGAGACGATGGGCTACCACCACTGTTGTGCGGTCCATGGAAGCTCTGTCAAGAGCTTCCTGAACTATTTTTTCTGATTCTGTATCTAATGCACTGGTGGCCTCATCTAAGAGCAGGATTGGAGGGTGTTTTAGAATTGCTCTTGCTATTGCTATTCGTTGCTTTTGGCCCCCGGACATCTGCACACCCCCCTCACCTACCTGCACTTGTGCAAACAATATACACAGAATTAAGGTTTTAAATAGTATTATATTTTAAGTTTTGACTGACTCATCTTAAATTACAGTAATAGATGGATTTTGTGGTTTTTTTTAATAAAGAGATGTATCACATTAATAGATGGATCCTACTGTGATTCATGACGACTTAATGTGATTTTAGATAAACCATTTAAACAATACAACTTAAATCAAAATTGAAATGAAAATATTACAGGATAACAAATATTAAATACCTGATTATGGACCATTGTCAAAGCATAACAAATGAAACAATGTACAGTTTCGGCGACCACCTAAAAAATTGGAGACAGGGGAGTGCTTACTTGAGTATAATACCCATCTGGAAGTTGGCTGATGAAGTTGTGAGCATTTGAATCTTTCGCTGCATTCACAACATCATCCATGGTGGCGTCTTCTTTACCAAACAGGAGGTTTTCATAGATAGAGGTAGCAAAAAGTGCGGGCTCTTGACTAACGAGCCCAATTTGGGTTCTCAACCATTTGAGCTGAAGGTTTTGAATGTTCTCTCCATCCAGCAGAATTTCTCCTCTAAGGGGATCATAGAAGCGTTCTATTAATGAAATGACCGTAGACTTTCCTGAACCACTGCTACCAACTAGAGCCATGGTTTTCCCTGCTGGAATTATGAGATTAAAATTGCTTAAAACTACGGTGTCTGGCCGGGAAGGATATATAAACTCCAAGCTTCTTAGTTCGATTTCCCCTGAGACATTTTCCAATACTTTTCTAGTCATATCGTCCCAATTCATCTCAGGAACTCTGTGGATCATTTCAAATATTCGAAATGCCGCTGTGCATGCTTCAGAAAAGTACTTGAGATTTGGCAACGCTGCCCCCAAAGACCTGAAAGCAACTAATTCATCAATTTACATCTTTTCAACTAAGTATTTGAGATTTGGCAATGCTGGCCCCAAAGACCTGAAAGCAACCTATTCATCAATTTACATCTTGTCAAGTAAACATAATAAGTACTTGAGATTTGGCAATGCTGCCCCAAAGATCTGAAAGCAACTAATTCATCAATTTACATCTTTTCAAATAAACATAATAAGTACTTGAGATTTGGAAATGCTGCCTCCAAAGACCTGAAAGCAACTAATTTATCAATTTACATTTTTTAAAGTAAACATAATAATGTTAAAGGTGTCTCTGCTGTAATGTTAGTCAGGCTCTTCATAGTATCCAGAAGCATTTAAATATTTTCATTATTGAGTGTTACCCATGTTTCGGAGTATTATGTATTTCACTCATACTCAACGGTATATTGTTGAGTATATTTTAAGTTTTCATTTGTTTAAATCATTCTGTTAAAATCATCTTCTCTTTTTCAATAGAATTTTTTTATTACTGTGATTTAAGTTGAATCATCTAAATACATCAAAACTTAAAATATGTTATTTAAATCATAATAATAATTCAAAAGTGGAATATCAAATTTGTTTTCGTGGCTTTCTTTTTTGTGGCCACATGATTCGGGTTTTTACAATGTGTAGCGATTAGTATATAAATTTATCACTGCCCAATGCTAGTTCATTGCTCTATTTATGCCTATGGCTGCTTGGTAGTGGTTTGAAGGGATCGAACTGCCTTTGCACCTCCATGTGAAT
The DNA here is from genome assembly GCA_007258455.2 of Sequoia sempervirens. Classification (NCBI taxonomy): domain Eukaryota; kingdom Viridiplantae; phylum Streptophyta; class Pinopsida; order Cupressales; family Cupressaceae; genus Sequoia; species Sequoia sempervirens. Next base: position 2,236 of record VDFB02236602.1, read on the forward strand.
GTTATTCTTGGTGTTTAATTTGGGGCTGTTCTTACTCTCTTACTGCCTATGCAGATTCTTATCAGTGTTTGGCTGGCTTTCCCTTCTTCCTGATTCTACATCTGTTCGGATCTTAGTGAAGCATCTAAATTTGCACTATTTTTTTCTTTCCCCATTGAAGGATTACTCATATGAATGATTTTCTTTCTAACAGTTGTTTTGGAGATCTTCTATTTGGTTTTCAAGTCAGGTTTACATGTGTTTCTTTTGAGGAAACTATTTCGGGGTGTTTCTTGTGCATGGACAACCTTCCTCCTGTGACTCAGTTCACTGGTGTTAACTTTTTCTAGCATTGCATTGTCTGCTTGATGAAGCTGTTTAGATCATTCAACTGTGACACTTCCTCCTCTGAAGAAAAAAGAGAAATTCTCGTTGGATCATCTATTGCCATTGTCTTTCTATGTTGTTTGGATCCGCCTGATTTGGAGAAACGTTTTGCTTTGGTTTCTGGTACCAAGATATTGTATCTTGTTCTAGGTCTTTTTCTATGGGGGGCTTCTCTGAGGGGTTAAATGATATTATCGTGTTTGGGGTATTTGTCTAGGTCTGGTTAGGGTTCTAGGCTAGCATTTTTATCTTTTTTTGGAGCTATAACAGGAGGTTTTCTTCCTTGGTTCTTTCTTGCTGGTATGCTCCTTTTGAACTAGGGCTTGTAAACTTTGTTTTTAATCAATAAAATGTTCAGTGGCATAGCCACTTTTATTTAAACAAAATAAAAATAATCTTTCTGAAAACTTTACCCTGAATATACCGAGGAAAAGCACAAAAAAATACTACAAATGAAAATACTTAGAATTTTTTTTTTTTTTTAAAAGCAGATCCTTACATGCCACCAAGGATCAGACAGTATCCTGTTCCAAGAATCTTTCCTCCCGAAGCTCCGTGGTGCAGGACAAGTGTGCTTCCATACCATGTCATGAATGCCCATATAGCGAAAGTGACGCCATTGGCACCCATGGCCAGGCCTTTTGCCAGGCCCTGTTTAATCCCAAGCTTTACACTGCCTTCTAGTGCAGATGAGAACTTGGCCATGACTCTCTCTTCAGCAACAAAGGAATACACGGTTCTGATGGAGAAAAGAGCTTGTTCGGCAATGCTACTGGCTTTGTTATACTCTGCATGCATCTTCCCACCGATGGCCATCAGCCTTCGCCCGTAAACAACTCCTGGTATTATCAGTAATGTTAAGAACGGTGAAGCCACCAAAGCAAGCCTCCAAGACAAATAGAAGGCAGCACCGTAGCAGGTCACGAACGTAGACAAGTTCATGATGAAATTGGGAACCTAACCATTCCTCCAAAAATCAGGTTGCTGAAGCCAGTCAATAAAAAAATGATCTAATGTTCAACATATGTACAGTATTGTACAAGAAGCAAAATAAATAGATCTATGGCTCGTTTGCGAAAATTAATCACCTTCTCACTCAAAACATTTTGTATGATGAGTGTGTCATTGGAGACGCTGTTGATAACCTCAGCCGTATCAACGCCTGCAGTGTCGAAAAATGCAACCTCCTGCCTCAGGACAGCCATCAGATACTTCCTACGCATGCGAGAAGCTTGCCTTTCTCCAGTCCTTGCCCAACAAAAAGCCTCTGAAAAGCACGTCCTATAGATTCAAATAATGGAAGCAAAAAAATTGACTCTTTCAATCTATGCATTGAGAAATCTTGGTTTGGAAAAAGTTTCTAAATGTGAGTATAATTTTTTTTGGAAAACTCATCGATCCATGTTTCATGAGCAGTGGTTCACAAAAACCTCTATCTTATGATAATGAATGATTCACTTAACACTCATTGCAAATTGACTGATTTAAATTATGCATTGAGAAATCTTGAACTATAATATAATTGTATAGGTTTGGGAAAAACTTTCTAATTGTTAGTATTCTAACATATAGTTTGCCAAGTCAAACTCATTGACCCATGTTTCATGAGTAGTGGTTCACAAGAACCCATCTCTCATGATAATAAATGGTCCACTTAACACTCATTGCATCTAGCAATGGGTTCTTGTGAACCACTACTCATGAAACATGGGTCAATGAGTTTGACTCGAAAAACTACATGGTGGAATCCTGATAACAATATCATATTTTGCACGCTATGAAAATACCTCTTACTTATCAATATTCTAACAATTCACTATTTGAGCCAATAGCTGAAAGCCAAATTGGTCATGCCATGCATGGGTCATAGTTGTTATGTTTTTTATGATATTAATTTGAAAAGAAAAATTCATAGATGATTCAAGTGAGAAACATTATTTACTGAATTAATTTGTAGAGTCTATGAATTGTTCTTTTATTGAAATTGAATCTTCTTTAATTTTTATTTTATTTTTTCATGTGGGTCAGGTCTTGGTTTCAATTCAATGTTCTTTGTAGAAATTTGGATTCTAACATCTATGATTGTAATAGTTCTTTCTGTCTTTCTGATGTTAGTTTGTTGTTTCATCATTTATTTCTCATGAGGTCTTTTCTAGATTTGAGGCTTGTTTCTTCATAGATTTTTGACTCTTGTCACTGTTTATTCTTTATCTTGATGTACAAGATTTAAGAATCCTATCAGACCCTTCTTCCAATTTATAACTCCATCCAAAAGTATTTATCTAATAATCCTTATTAATCACAGCTTTTAAAAATTTCCGAATTCATCCAATTGAGATCAATCGAATGATCAACTACATTTAACATTACACAGTTATCTAGTGACTCTACACCTAATCCTAGACATTTGTCTTGTGTCTCAGATATGCATTCTGATTGGGAAACAAATGAGTGACGAGAATTTGAGCTAAGGTCTTTAGACACATCTTAAAGAAAGCAAACCTTTTACAAAAAAACTCTGAAATGTCATATTGTTTTCTTTTCTTTTATGCCAATAACTGTTTGAAGAGAGATGAAAGAGCAAAATAGGCATGTAATTTGATTGAATATGTATGGGAATAGTTTTCCCTAACAATTTAATCCCCCATATATATGGTACTAATAAGGAGAGGAGAAAGTTGAAAATTTTACCCAAAATTTTTGGAGTGGAAGGGGAGTATGCTAGGGAAGGAGGGGTGATTGGCGAGATGAATAGTGTGCGGAGGTATGTGAAAACGATCAAGGTGTTACAAAGTTATCAAGGTTCTCCTCAACTGGTAGGGATAGAAGATAGTAAAGGATTAGAGGGGGGTTTGTTTGGTGACTAGGAGAGACCGTTGCTTTTCAAATTGAAAGGAAAAACAGATAGCCATGTTCAAACCATTGGCGATTCCCTTTCCTTCAGAGGGGCTTTCTTGGTTCTCCCTGGTCTCCGAATAAGACTGCAAGAGCTGATTCGTTGCGTTCGTCAGGAGGGGATTTACACTCTTCCAATTCCTTTCATTGTTGCGCTGATATTTGTTGAGATATCTAATCAGCAACTATTTAATTATGCAAATTCCCTCTAGCTAAGGATGTGTACCTTCTTTTAAGGAAATTTAATAGGAATGCTTTTTTGGAGAATATTTGAAAGATTTGGATTAACTCGCATTAACTGCCTATTTACTCTCACACACTTTGTGGGTAGTAAAAATATTAATATTTTATTATCCTTTGCTGTCCATCGTAGTTTTTTGTTTTTAATTCCTTTTTGTGGTCATTTTGCAAATGGAAGAAATAGGAAAGAGAGAAACACAACTCTGCATTTGAGAATATGGTGTAAAGGTTGAATAGGGCATCATAGCTACTGTATATTTCAGATTGCTGAATATATATAAATCTAATTGTTGTCTATTTTCTACTGTGTCAATTGTGTGTGTTCCCAACAGCTCTTAATTGCATTTGAATTATTTTTATTTTATTGTTGTGTATGATCTTTATTTGCTACTCTGATTTTATCTACTCCTTTGCCCCTTTTCCCACATTGGTATCAGAGCCACTGGTTCAAACTTTTAGTCTCTTTTATGGGTCTGCACTTATTTCTTGTTTAACAACCATCAATGGCTTCCACAGCCTCAACATCTAGTGCTTCCTTGTCTAGCCTGCAAACCCCTCTTTTTATAGGAAAAAATTATGAATATTGGTCATTGACCATGAAAGCCCTATTTAGGTCTCAAGATGTTTTGAAATTGTTGAGAATGGTTATGCAGAATCAGTAGACCAAGCAGCTTATAATGCTCTCACACAAGCAGAGAAAGATCTTTTGAAAGATCAAAGAAAAAAGGATGGAAAAGCCCTCTTCTACATTCATCAAGCAATGCACGAAAGCATACTGCCAAGAGTTTCACCATCAACTCAAGCAAAGGAGGCATGGGACACACTACAAAAACCTATCAAGGTAAGGACAAAGCTAAACTTGCAAAACTCCAAATACTTAGAAGAGAATTTGAAAATATAAGTATGAAAGATTCATAATCTGTAGAGTTATTTTTTACTTGAGTTGTTGGGCTAGTAAATCAGATAAAATCTCATGGGGAAACATTAGAAGAGGCAAGGATAGTTAAGAAAATGTTAAGGGTTTTTCCTACTAAGTTTGATCCTTTAGTTATTGCCATAGAGGAAACTAAGGATTTAACCCAGTTGACAATGGATGAATTGCATGCATCTTTGATAAATCATGAATATAGGCTGAACAAATCACACACCTCTATTGAGAATGCTTTCTTATCTCAAGCTTCAATAAATCATGGAAGAGGTAGAGGTAGGTTCACATCTAGGGGTAGAGGAATAAATTCATTTAGAGGACATAGCAACAGTCCTGCAAACCAAGGTGGAAGAGGACATAACAATGAACACTCTCAAAGTCATCTAAGTGGTCAAAGACAAGATAAGTCACATGTTCAATGTCATTACTACAAAAAGTATGGTCACTACTCCTTTGAGTGCAGGAAGAAACAACATGATCAAGGAAGACAAAATCAAAATCCCCGAGAAAATTCTACAAAAACTATGTTTATTGCATGTGCAAAGATTGTTGAAGCAATTTCTACAAAATCACCAGTTGAATGCAATATGGTTCAAGATAGTCCAAATGATATTTGGTATTTAGATTTTGGTTGTAGCAATCATATGTCTGGAAATCTAGAATTATTTTCAAGCTTGGATAAATTAGTCACTTTAAATGTTACTCTTGGGAACAATAATCAAGTGAATGTTATGGGAAAAGGCACTGTTGATATTTTAACAAAAAAGGGGGAGAAAAAAGTCATTCATGATTTTTTTATGTTGCTGTTCTGAAACATAATCTGATGAGTATTGGTCAATTAGTGCAAAAAGGATACATAATTTACATGAAAAATAATGCATGTGTTATTCTTGATAAATATCCAAGTATGCAGCTGATAGCAGAAGTACAAATGACAAAAAATTGAATGTTCCCATTAAGGTTGAAACCTAACATCAAAAGAAACACAGTTGAAGCTTATCATATGGCAGAAAACACACAAGTTGGAACAACATTAAAGGCTAAAAATTCTCAAGATGCCTCTCAAGGTTGCTTCGGAAAAGACTAAGGTTGCAAAGTTGCTCTGGAAGGTTGCTCTAGAAAAGAACAAGGCTGCTCCAGAATAGAGCAAGGTTGCTCTGAAAAGGAAAAAATTGAAACCAAAGATGAACAAAATGGTAATGTAACTATTCAAACAACTTTTCAGTAAGTGGTAAAGAATGAATCTTGGTTGTGGCATTTGAGATTTGGTCATTTAAACTTTGGAGGTCTGAATTTGTTGCATAGAAAGAATATGGTTAAGGGGCTGCCATTGATTCAAAAACTAGAAAGGGTATGTGAAGTGTGCATCTTGGGTAAACAACATAGAGAGACCTTCCCTATTGGAAAATCAGAAAGAGCATGTAAACCACTTGAGATTGTTCACTCCGATATATGTGGACCAATGTAAACTCCTTCCATTGGAGGTTGCACATATTTTCTAACTTTTATTGATGATTATACAAGAAAGAAATGGGTCTATTTTTTGAGGCATAAATCTGATACATTTGGAGTCTTTCAGCAGTTCAAGGCTCTTGTAGAGAAGCAAAGTGGTTACTACATCAAGATATTAAGGAATGATAGAGACAATGAGTATAGTTCTAATGATTTTCTGAATTATTGCAGCCAACATGGTGTTCACAAACAATTCACAGCCCGTTACACACCTCAACAAAATGGTGTGGATGAAAGAAGAAATCGAACTATCATGGATATGGCAAGAATTATGCTGAAATCAAAGCATTTACCAAATGAATATTGGGCTGAAGTAGTAGCAACTGCTGTTTATATTTTGAATAGATGTCCAACTACAAGTGTAAGAAATGTGATTCCTCAAGAGGCTTGGAGTGGTAGAAAGAACAATGTTGCTCACTTCAAAGTTTTTGGATGCATTGCATATGCTCATGTGCCTGAAGAGATGAGAAGAAAATTGGATAACAGAGGTGAGAAATGTATTTTTGTTGGGTATTCAAAAGATACAAAAGCTTACAAGTTGTTTAATCCAATTACAAGAAAAGTTATAATCAACAGGGATGTGCAATTTGTGGAGAACGAAGCATGGGATGGAAGTGTAGAAAAAATAATAAGTCTAGCAGTAGCTAATCCACATGATGATATGAATGATGAAGTGATAGAACAGCAAGGTATTCCTCAAGGAATACCTCCTTCCACTCCCGAACATGAAACACAAGTTGTAGCACAAGCTACACCTCATTCTACAACAAGAATTTGAAGAAATCATAATTTTACACCTACACAACAAACTCCACAAAGAACACCAACCATAACACCATCTATAAGTCCATCAAACTTAGTTGATAGAAGCAACTCATTGGATCCTACATTGGCAAGCTTATTGCAGCAAAAAACAAAGAGTTTAAGAGATATATATGAAGCTGATTTTAGTGTTGCTACATCAAATTCATTTTCTATTTTTGCTTTATTTTCAGAAGTTGTTGATCCAATGTTCTTTGATGAAGCAATTAAGGATGAAGCATTTGTTGAAGCTATGGATGAAGAGATTGAAGCTATTGAAAAGAACAATACTTGGGAGTTGGTGGATCACCCGCAAGGAAAGGATGTAATAAGTGTAAAGTGGATTTATAAAACAAAGTATGGCATGGATGGAAATGTGCTGAAGCATAAGGCAAGGTTGGTTGCTAGAGGTTTTACTCAGTAGCCTGGTATTGACTACACTGAAACATTTGCATCGGTAGCTCGCTTGGATACGGTAAGAAGTGTTTTGGCCATTGCAACTCAAAAGAAGTGGCCCATTTTTCAAATGGATGTAAAATCTGCATTTTTAAATGGTTTTATTGAAGAGGAATTTTATGTTGAGAAGTCAGAAGGATATGAAATTGTAGGTCATGAAGGAAAAGTATATAAGCTGAAAAAGGTGCTCTATGGACTCAAGCAAGCTCCTAGAGCATGGTACAATCGAATTGATTCTTATTTAATTAAGAATGGTTTTAGTAGGTGCAACAGTGAGCCTACTTTATATATCAAGATGGATGAAGAAGGTAAAATGTTGATAGTTTGTATTTATGTAGATGATTTGATCTTTATGGGATACCTTTCTATAAATATTTTTAAGTCAGCTATAATGAAAGAGTTTGAGATGAATGATCTGGGTCTTATGAAATATTTTTTGGGAATAGAAGTTAAGCAATCAGCAGATGGTATTTTTATTTCTCAGTGAAAATATGCAAGTGATGTGTTGAAAAGATTTAATATGTTGAATTGCAAATCAACTCCTACTCTAGTTGTAATAGGACTGAAGTTAAGCAAGGAAGATGATGGCTCATTAGTTGATCCTAAACTGTTTAAAAGGATGGTTGGTAGTCTCATGTACTTGACGGCCACAAGACCTGACATCATGCATGGTGTAAGTCTTATCTCAAGGTTCATAGAGTCTCCAAAAGATTCTCATTGGCAAGATGGAAAAAATATATTGAGGTACATATGTGGAACAAAGAACTATGGAATTTTATATTCATCTGTAGATGATTTCAAACTCATTGGATACACATAAAACGATTGTGCTGGTAGCATAGATGATAGAAAAAGTACTTTTGGTTATGCCTTTAATTTTGGATCAGGGGTTGTATCATGGGCTTCAAAGAAACAACCCATTGTCACACTTTCTTCAGCAAAAGTGGAGTATGTTGCAGCCACAACAACATCATGTCAAGTCGTATGGATGAGAAGAATGTTAGCTGAGTTGATGCATAAACAAGATGAAGCAACAAATATTTACTGTGATAATAACTCAGCCATTGCATTGTCTAAAAATCATATTTTTCATAAAAGAAGCAAGCACATAGACACTAGATACCATTTTATTAGAGAGTTAGTGAATAACAAAGAAATATGTTTAGAGTTTTGTAGATCAGAAGATCAATTTGCTGATGTTTTCACTAAACCATTGGAAAGAGATGCATTTGAATACTTGAGAAGTTTTTTGGGTGTTTGTGCTGAAGATGAATGCTCCAGAAATTTATGCGCTAGTGCAGATGCTCCAAAACTTTAAATGCAGATGCTCTAGAACTTGAAGTCAGATGCTCCGGAACTTGAAGTTAGATGCTCCAGAACTTGAAGGAAGATGCTATGAAAGTTTTTGAGAAGAATGTTAGCTAGTTGAGATTAAGGGGGAGTGTTAGAGATATCTAATCTCAACTATTTAATTAAGAAAATTCCCTCCAGCTAAGGATACATACTTGCTTTTAAGGAAATTTAATAGGAATGCTTTTTGGAGAATATTTGAGAGATTTGGATTAATGCGCATTAACTGCCTATTTACTCTCACACACTTTGTGGGTAGTAAAAATATTAATATTTTTATTTTCTCCTTAGCTGTCCACCATAGTTTTTGGTTTTAATTCCTTTTTGTGGTCATTTTTCTTAATGCAAGAAGCAGGAAAGAGAGCAACGCAACTCTGCATCTGAGAATATGGTGTAAAGAAGAACAGGGCATCATAGGTATTTGTATTCTTTAGACTATTGAAAATAAAATCTGATTACTATCTATTTTCTCTTTGTGTCAATTGTGTGTGTTATGAGTAGCACAGTGCATTTGAATGTGTTTCTTTTACTACTGTGTATGATTCTTATTTGCTGCTCTATTTTATTTCTACTCCTCTGCCCCTTTACCCACAATATTTGCACACCAATATCAATCATGAAAGCTCCAAGCCATTCTTTTTAGATATTTGAATATTTTCTAATTTTTATTGTATAATAAATTTTATTACATGTGTTAATATAGTAACTAAATAATCTCTTTGTGGAGATATTGAAAAATTATTTGGTTCTTAATAGTTTTTTCAATTTTTTTTGTTTTCAATTAATTTTAATTTTAATACTTTTAATATTGGAGATGTGTGCTATCTCCTCATGATCATGATGTTTTAAGTCTTTTAATACTAAAGATGTGTCTTATCTCTACAAGATCATGATGTCTTAACTCTTCTAATATTAAAGATGTGTTCTATCTCCACAAAACCATGATGTAACCTATACATCAAAATCTATGCATAACTATAATATTACCTCTCTGACTATTAATACATACATATGAAAAAACTAGAGTTATATATATATATATAATCATGATTTCAAAAATTTAACAAATCAAAACCTTCAAATCTTTAATTCAAAATAGAAAGAAATAATAGTTGACATACTCATTAAAATATTTGCATTACAAAATATTTCAAATCTTTTAATAATTTAGGAATAACAAAATCACCTTTTAATTTTGCTTGCATACATATGAAATCCTTTAGAAATATTCAAGAACAATCCACCTCCCCTTTTATTAAAGAAATAGAAGCATGCAGCTAAAATGGTATTCAACTT